>JAHZND010003837.1:0-14420 GCA_027744115.1 Acrocyrtus sp. NNG-2020 | reverse complement strand
GGCTGTGGTGAACTGGGAAGAAAAGCTTCCGAGATGGTTCAGATGCTAGAGCTTCTTCAAATGGAGGTTAACTACGCTTTGAAAAATATTCAGGAGTGGATTTCAAAAGGGGACCAAAGTTCAAGTAGGAAGGAGGAGTACTGTGACAGGATGAAAAGTGATATTTATACGCTCACTTTTTTTACAGCTTTTGACAGATTGCGGAAAAGCATTGCAGAGAAGTGTAATTTTTACAGTAATTATTATGTGCAAATTATTGGAGAATGTATTTTTTATTTAAATATCTTGATTGTGATTGCCGTTATTGACTTTATGTTTACTGCATTTCAGGCTCTACACAAGTGTCGAAAGCACAGCCAAAGATTATATTGAAAAGACTTGCTGAGCCCTCTTTGACTCCTAAGCCTTCCAAGTCCAGTAAGACTGCAAATGACCCCAGCGTCAGGCAAAGCATGCCAGAACTACTGGAAGATAGTCCTCGGGTCCTTCGCAGTAGCCGGAATTCAAATATTACTGGTGACAAGGACGGGCCTAGAACTGTTGTGGTAGACGCTGACCCTTCTGAAGCTGCAAATACAATCGTTTTATTGGGACCAGTTCCAGAAGTGACTGGTGCTAATGTTAATGCTGATGAAGTTGAAGCCAATATTCCAGATTGTGGCGATGTCAATGTCGAATTACAAAGCAATTATTCCTCTACAACCACCATCACAAAATATTCCGACGCTGATCCAGAAGAAAAGGAAAGGAGATTTACGTGCGAAATTTGCCAAAAATCATTTTTGAGCGCATTTAATCTGCGGAGACACAGGAGGGGAGTGCACCACTTGAGCAAATATACGTGCCGATACGCAGGCTGTTCTAAAGTTACAAATCTGCTTAGTGCAATAACTGAACATGAGAAGCAGTCTCACCCTGAACTAAATTCAGAAACATGGTCCAGCGATAGAGTGCACAAGAGGAATAAGACCATATTGAAGCCTTTGAGTCATCGTACCGAGGAAATGGTTCCGAAATCAAACAAATACTCGTGTACTATGTGCGCCAAAGTATTTAGAGAAGTCTATCATTTAAAAAGACACTTTAATGCAGTACATCTCATGATAAAATATAACTGCTCCTTTCCTGGATGTCCCAAGGAGTATTCACAAAAGGATAAGCTAGATAATCATGAAGCAAGGGAACATCCAAACCGGAGGCCAAATGAGACCGGCAATGGAGAAGATGAGCCACCTAATTCCAAAAAAGATGGGGTGAATATGGATCTCAATGTAGGTCAGGAGCCATTACCGGAAGAAGCTTTGGAACCGGAACAACTTGACCCTACAACCCAGCCGATGGACACAGAAGAGACTCCTGAAGAGGCCATGATTTTTCCTAATGAGGAAATGGATGAAGTCGTGGTAGTGGATCCTGATCCTATTCACATTGAGCGTATAAATAATACCACAAGTGATAAAAGTGAAGTTTTGATTCCGAATTTGGATACTGAGATTAAATCAAGCACAATTAAATGCGCATTTTGCCCGAAGACATTTCTCAGTGACAAAGTATTAGCTTTGCACTCTGCACTTGTTCATAAGTGAGTGAAATGCAAATAAAATGAACCACTGAGGAAGCCGCGTGGCTAGTTAATGTAGGTAGAATAGAAAGTTATGTAAAAAATTGAAGTTTTCAAAGTTTCAGCAAATAAATTAAAATGAACGCATTCTTTCGAAAATCGAATTGAAAAATGAACATGTTTCGTAAGAATAATAGTATTCTATAAATATGCTAATAACTATTGTATTAAATAAATGTAACGTTTTTATACTTTTATTACATTAGCAGATTTGCACGTTTAAATTTAAAATCCCTACTTACTTAAATCTCCAAACATGTTTCCCATAAAGCTACTTTCCCATTTCCCGTAGCTGACTTTATCCGATCGTATAATGAAAGGAAATCTAGATTATATTCGGTTTGTAGTATGAAACATTTTAAGTTTTTCTATGTGCGAAGCGAAAACTTCTTCAAAAAATTGCTCCATAGGTATTTAAGATTGCCTACATCCATAGCAAAAAATAAATTGGCACCGTAAATTTGGAACAAACGTAAAATTGACAACAACGCCTAAAACAACAAGAAATATTTATATTAGCAAGTGTCATATCAGTTTTATTTGCTTTTTAAATAGATAGTAAATTACAAATACGCAGTTTCCCAGTAGTTAACTTAATTTGATAGGGACAGATAGTTACACTTAAGTTATAGACATTATTCTGGCAGGCAAACTCAATCATTATTAAGCAATCTGATTTACTATACAAATTCTAATGCAATTCTTTAGAGTAGCACAGTATGGGAATTTTCTTCTTGGTGTCTATCTGACATTTACATAGTTACCAGAGTGCAGGTTCGCTTTGAGGTCGGCTGGTAAGGGCGGCGACATCTGCATACACCAGACATTTTCTGAATTTCGGAAAGTCGGACATTTTTAAACGTTTCCTTTGTGATATAATATTCATGGTAATATTCGGTCCAGTTCCAAGGATCTTCTGTGGTGTGTGCTCCTGGAATGCAATAGGCTCCTTCAACACATTCATTTAGCGTGATGTTGCAACTTGCCCCAATTAATCCAAGACACCGTTTTTCGGTTTTGTCATACACCTTCAAATCGTTACAGTTGCACATCCCATTTCGACAAACAAGATCCAGAACAGATACTGATTTGCACTGATTGGAATCTGTGCAAGAAATTCCATGTTTGATTGTAGAAGTCGTACATGCCTTGTTCAATTCGGCTAAACCTTCAGAACAGGTGCATTCGTACACCCCAGTTACATTGCTGCATTCTGAATTTTGTACGCACGGATAACTTTGAAGCTCTGTTTCCTCATCAGACATCTCGTAACAGGGACCGCCAACACTGCTAATACATCTCCCCATTGAACTATCGTAACTTTGATAACTAGGAAAGCGACACTGACAGGAACCAGACAGACAGGTAAATTCCTCCCAGCACTCGCTGGATAAGACGCAGCTAGCTCCGTATTTTTTCAAACAAAGTCCACGTTTCGACTGCTTGTGGTTAGATTCACAGGTGCATAAATTGCTACTTGAGGCGCACTGCGCATTTGGAACACAGTCAGAGGTAAAAAGACATGAAGTCCCAGCTTTCCCTGAACAGCTTCCTCTCTCCATGACAAAGACATTACGTTTGCTATTAGCACAGGAACATTTTCCATTTATACAAGACAGTCGCTCCCCTCCTTCTCTCCTGCATTCTCGGCCACTGGTACAGTTTCCGCCGTGAACTTGTGCTAGCACGCAGTTCCCTTTTAAATCGTCAAAGTAGTCGTTACTACACTCGCAAAACCCAGTTGTGGAGCAATTGGCATTATCTCTGCATTCAAATATTTCAGTCCACTGTAGGCCCTCATTTAGAACTTCAACAGCAGTGTAAGAACATCTTTCTCCAAGTAACACCAGACACTTTTCTCGGACTTCATGGTAAACCATTTCGTCAGGCTTAAGACATTGGCACGTATTTTCAATACATCTGAGGGAGGATCGGGACTCGCAGCGAATACCAACCCCACACGGTTCTCCATATTTTGCTCGTTGTTGACAATTAACTAACAACGGGAGAAACAGAAGAATTTGCAATATCGCAGATTGCCCCATTCTTATGCTTAAGTGTATTATGCTGACTGAAAAATAAACCAAAGCAATCTTTTTATATTTTAAATTGATTTCTGAATTAAAAACGTTTAAGTCCAAAATAAGAATGAAACACTTGTAAAGGCAGTTGCCTATTTATATAGTTTTATGATATTAAACGTTTCACAACGTTTTGAGTGAGGTCATGACATGGAGAAAAGACAAGTGAAGATAAAGGAATAGCTAAGCGGCTCAAGTTGTTCTGCCACCATAATTAACACGATGTTGCTGCATGTACTATATGCTATGGTTTTAGTATCTGCTTATCTGTTAAGACGCAGCCAGACAGTTGGAATCAAAATGTCAAGTCATGTTGTTAATTTTAATCATCAGTTTTAATAGTGGTGTGTGATGTATGTTAGGATTTGGAAAATATATTTTTCAATTTTTTAAGTTAAGCAATATCCAGAATAACTGTAAAATCTGTCTCTGACCAAAGATAGACATAAAAGACGAACTACATATTATGCAGTAAACGATAACGTGTTTACTATTTTTATGGGACTACGTCACTTCTGGTGCTGCAAAGTCATTCCTCTACTGTGAGCGTAACATGTTATTATTTATTATGTTTCCTGTATAATAAACTCTTTATACATACTAAAAATGATTAAGTATTTATAAAATTTTATGGAGATCACTCATCAAAAAATTGAACGATTTTGATAAGAAGATTAACAGGCGAACGCAAGAACCGGTTTTAGCTTGCCTTGCTTTTCGAAGTATCCTAAGAATAAAACCGTCATCTTCACTTTACAAAGTTTATAGTTCAGCTAATGAGTAAGGTTTATTTTAGGCATTTGTTCCAAGAAGGATGCAGTTATAATTGTGCAAAATACAATTAGTTTTTTAGTAATATTAAAGCGGCAAGAAAGTTGCTTGAAGCAATTATATGCTAGCGTACATTTAAAATTGTTAATTGAAAAGAAGCGAATGTGTTGATAGTGTTTTCCAAGTAAAAATGCTAAATAAATAAAGTGTAAATGAAAAATATAGGCAATATATAGTGACTACCAGCAATTAAATTTAATAGGGGGAGCTACTTTTAAAATAACATTATCTAAACTTATCAAAACCGAATTATAGCACAGTAGCAATCTGTGATAAGCTTAGGTACAGAAAAAACTTTTCTATATAACTACAGAATTCTATAGAATTTAATTCTGTCCGATATTAATTAAAATTTCTCGTTTTTCATGTAAAAGCAGTTATGTACTCGAAGTGAAATAAGTTTATTCGTTTGATGTCGTAATATAAAAGTAATTGGCTTTATTATGGCAAAAAATAAAAGCCATGAGATATTGACATTAGAAACATTTTGAAACAACGGATAATTAACAATTGGAATTTCGTCATGTTATATAACTTAATGGCAAAAAATAAAAGCCATGAGATATTGACATTAGAAACATTTTGAAACAACGGATAATTAACAATTGGAATTTCGTCATGTTATATAACTTATAATGAGTTATATAGTCAAATCGGCTCACTGAGTTAGGTACCAAACTATAAAACCTGAAGATTGTTTTCGGTAAAATTTAAATTGATATCCATTAATGGATCCATTTGACAATAAAGCGAAATTATTATTATTAACTATTGTTATACTTGAGCAAATATATTTCCAGGGTATATCGACAAGTCCTAAAGAAATTAAAATCTAGAGAAAACATAAAATGGGCCACACTTACATACATAATTGAAAACTGCCCAAATGCAATTATCTTATCTTAAACTGGTTATGGACAATTTACAAGTTAGTCATGGTTTAGTGGCCTTTAAATATCGTGCATTTCAGAAACAGCACACCCGATTTTCTCTCGTACTCATTTAGCTTTGCATTTACTCAAGTTAGACTAAGATAATTCAGTACTTTTAAAAAATTAAATTAATGGGGCTTGCCGAGGGGTTTCATAATTGGTTATCGATAGCCACCACACCCTCCTATAGTCCCGTTTACTTCGACGCCCGCTCAGGATTATTACTTACCAGTCCTTATTTTGAAAGAAAAAACTGGCGAAGTTACAGAGAGACCGCATTACTCTGGCGCGTTCAACTATTCATTGCTTATGTTGATAACGTTGAAGCCATTTATCATTGCAGTAGAATGATAGCCAACATCCCCAATCATGATCTGTCTAACCTTTCGGCTGCTCGCCGGGAGGAATTTTTCGTTTACGTGGTCCTCATAGTAGGGTCAGGTATTGTAATGCTGGCATTTGACCTGTGTCAAAAGGAGGCTAATGCCATTTGTGTACTGATTAATGACTTGGACCGGAAATTTGGAACCGTGTACGTAGGTAAGTTGCTCAACCTTTTAAGATTTTAGAATTTTTGTTGAAAGAAATGCTCTAATTCTGATTTCTTTTGAAAGGATGTCCTACTTTTGAAAGACTTCCTAATCTTGGAGAAACGTTTATCTACATAGCCGGCTTCGTCTATGGTGTTGTGGCACCTGGAGTTATTGGGCTGGTACCAGTTATCCGCGACTACGATCCATTCAGCAGATTTTTTCGACTATTTGTTGGAAAAGTTCTTGAAATAATTTTGGCCACGACAATCTCCACTTTCTTTCTTTTTATCGCTTCTGGATGGCTTGGAATATTTCTCTTCTCAGGTCTCATAACCTTCAGGAGGCTGTCACTTCTAGCCAGATTCAACCTCGAAGGAAGTCAAAAGATGAAGTTCGTGCAGGTGACAGAAGGGCAATTGGATATTCCGAGGAAAGACAACAAGCTTGAAAGTATCTACAATAGGCTGGTGATGCTTCTGACACTGAATGGAAAAAATGTGAGTTCCTCACCTAACGATGTGGAGCTGGGGTCAATACGGAAGGGTTCACCAATCTTGCTCTCTGGTACAGGTAACAGTACCAATTGTAATAACAAAATTTCACTCAATAATGCAGTTTTCAGGAACAGGCATAGTCTGCACATGCAGATTTACATACTGGCAAATATTATCAGCTGCGCTGCAAAATTCCTTACGTCGTATATCTACGAAGCCTGTATCGTTATCATGGTCATATTGCACTTCATCATTATAAAACATCGCGACAATTTTGAGACATTTCTGGTATATTTCGTAACTCTTGCAGCACCTCTCATTTATCTTGCTTGGATGGGTTTGCTATACTTCGCAGCCCAGCCAAATACCCTTTCAGAGGAGACTATTCTCTTCTGGAAGGGAGTGAAACTGGGGCCTACTGAAAGAAGGCAAGTAAGATCCATGAGTGCTATTATGATCCATGTAGGGCCATTCTTTAAAATACAGAAGGGAACTGCAATGGACTTTACGGACACCATTCTAAGGTATACAGCAAGCATAGTCGCGATATAATTTAATTATCACTCATGTTCAGAAAGATTCACATAAGGTCTTGGTCTTGCACATTCAAAAATGTAAGCATCCGTAATGCCCACAACGATGACATGCTAACAAAGTGCGATCTGTCTAAAAAAAGCTTACTTTTATTATTAGAGAAAGAATTAGCAGTTAGTACTAAACTAGTTTACAGGTTATTGTGGATTTGTAATGGAGAAGTTGGAATTTTGTCGTAAATTAAAATTATAATTTTTAAATATAAATGTATCGCTAATGACTTAAATAGACTGTAAATATTTCCGCATTTTAATTGTTACTTGATAGCTTGATATAATATTTGCTATATTTTCACACAAAATTCGGTATTGTTACTAGCGCAACTATGTAAGTAAAATTGCACGTATTTAAACTGCACATCAAATCTACGGTAATTTCTGGGTTCCTCTACAAGAAAAGTACTTAAACACACACATATCTAAACGCCATGAAAAATATCAGAAAATACTAGATTGTTTTAAATCTGTATTTTGGTGGAATTCATGTTTGCTTGAGGTAAAGCGGAATGTAATATTCCATGAGTGTGCATGAATTCAGAAGTGACTTGTGTATCAATAAAAGTTTTCTGTCCAAATTAACTGTTTGATTTCATTCTCATATAAGTGTACGTAGCGGTTTCGCGGCTACGAATTGGAAACATCACTGTCACTGCCAAGCTCCAAGATAAAAATTGTCACTTTTCCCAAATAATTAATCGAATATCATTACTGGAAAAGCAGCTATTATAAACCTGAACTAGTCATTCATCATTGTAATAATGTGTAAAAGTGTAAAAATGAAAATTTAATTTTTAGCTCGTGTTGACAAAAATGTTCAGTATCATGAGATTTTGCGTCCATAAATAAAACATAAAATTAAAATCTTGAAATTAGTATAGCCCTACAATTTCAGTTGTCTGATGTGAGTTAGGTAGCAAAACGAAAGCTAAATTTGTCTTTATTCAAAAATCATTTATAATTCTAATGGCAGACAGAACCAATGTTTAGCAAAAAAAAATAAATGTCTTTACATGGACATTTTATTAAATTTATGGCGGCAAAGAAAGTACCTCAAATTTCAGGGGATTGATTGTTTTCTGCTAAATGTATAAATCTAATAAAATTTAGGTGCAGTTATGAGACCAGAATTATTTCCAAGGTTTTATTTATCTGTAGGTCCAAAATAAAATAAAATATTAAAATCTAAGTTTTATAGATAAAACCGTCAATTACATGCAAAAATTAAGGACAGCTCAAGTATTTTAACAAATTTTAGGTTACCATCTAAAGTCAGCCATTTTGTCGGTGGGCGTAAAAAACTGTTGCTGCGTCAAAATCTGTGCCTTCTGTACAAAAAGCCTTCTGTGTGCATTTTGGGACATGTGTGTATGGGAATTTTAGTGAAAAATGAGATGCAAAGGAAATTTCATTTTGCCCCAAAAATGCACTTTGATCAAGATATATCTTGCTTTGACGCAGCAAAATTTTTACGCGCGCCGACGATTTGCCTTTTTTGTTGTAGGAAATAGCAGACACAATTTTAAACGAGATCACTGACAAATTATAGTAGAAAAATGCATATTTTAAGTTGAATTAAATAAATTAATGAGGCCTGCGGAGGCCACATATATTATTTTGTCTTGACCCTGCTATTATAATTTTTAAAAAATCCAATGTTGGTTATTTCATTTTCTTATTTGCTGATTTTTTGAACCATTCCTCCAGTAAAGTGAATATATATAGGTCGTAGTTTTTCTGATTACCTTCCCTTCATCTTCATTTTGAGAGGGTGAAATTTAACCAGGCAATTTTTTCTTTTTTCTTTGCGTTTGACGGTAAAATAAAACATTCAAGTGGCAATTTAATTTGTACGGCAGGATTTATTTTGCTAAACGGAGAAAGTTACATTTTTATTTTGTAGGATCTTCAGATTAGATTAATAATGATGGCATGTAATATTTATTACATTAGAGAAAGTTTATAAGCAGGACTAATACACTAATTTGGGGATGAAATCTAACTATAAGTTTCACTTATACAACAAACAACAAAACCATTTTGCTATTTTATAGAACCTTTTGCGTTTTGACATTCCCCGACATTTTCTTTTGTCTCTACAGCAACATTCCATTCACAATTACTCCAACCATTGAATCCAGGTATGCCAATTGTGTTCTGCGTTTCACTGGAAATAGCCGCCCAGACTTAATTGCTATTGGCCGAATACACATCAGCATCTTACTTTCTCTTGCACTTTCCTTGAATCCCTTCAAGCGGGTCATATTTATTTGATGTTGGATGAGCTATCCCTTTCTGAGCAGCAGACTATAAGCTGCATGAATAGAACAACAATACCAAGAAACCAAAGTGCACCGGCCACCAGTTGGAGACGGAGTGGTGCAGAAATTAAGTGGCCAAATTTAATGGCGCCAACAACCAGAAATATTACAGGGAGCCCAAATTGTGACAAAATAATAAAAACAAAATTATCGAGACCGTCCTCCCACAACTTAGCCGAAAGGAGTGTATTTGTGTGCCACCAGTAAAAGTGGTTAACAATACGCATTTGCCACAAGCATTCAATGCAGTTATCTTGGATTTCAAGCCAGCAAAATAGCATTGTACAGATTATACAAGAATTGGTAGTTCCGTACCATGCAGTAATGATAAAAGCAAAAAGTCGAAGAGGAACAACAAAAAATTTCCAAGCAACGGATTGCGTGTAGTTGATTAGTGCGTACTCTGCGCAAACCTGAAGTGGATACAAGAGGTCCAGACTGGAGTACAAGACAAAAAATCCGGCCACAAAAGGTAGGAACTGCCTGACGGTTCTGATGGAGGATGAGAAGATGGACGCCACTCGTTTCCAATAGTTTTGCCTGGCAGTATGAGTTCGGTTGCCTCTGCCTCCATCTATAAATTTTGAGGTAATTAAATGAAAATTTACGTTGCCCGGAAATCCTTTGTATTTTCTTCTTGTATTAGTATTCATCTGAGTGACGAAGCACTCGCTTCATGTTTTGAAATCCAGAGCAAATCACTTCCGCATGGTTAGTTGTTTGGTATAGTAAGCTTGATTGAAGAACAAACAGGGATATGTACGCTAGTGCAATTAGTTTCTGAGAAACATCAAATTGGGAGTGAAGAAGTAGAGCTGGTAGAGACGATGCAAAAGCGAGTCCATGCGTGAAGTAGAGACCAAACTTGAACAATTTGTATCTGGGGCTGTCTCCTCCACTTGTGAAAAAGGACTTTGTGGACTGATCCCATTCTAGGATGAAGGGACCGGGAGCTCCTCTAAATGAATACAGGTAAGAGATAGCTTCTTCGAAGTATATCATCTTAAATTATTTTACGAGCAGCAGCTCAGAGCAGATAAATAAATGCGACGTCAGCTCATTGGCCAGCAGGCCAATGACTGGACTACTGGAACTGGAACGTTTAGCCCGCAGCAACTCCAAACGACGCTAGTCGTTTTTAGCCGGAAGTAAATTATTCAGGTGTTTTCTTTTCATGGTAAAGCTACCCGGAAAGTATTGTACTAAATATCAAAACGATTATGTAATAAGTGTCTCATAAAATACATTTTAGCTGACTTAATTTCGTTTTGGGATTCCAATAAAATAAGCTATGCCTTAAATCACTTGAAATGATAGGAATAAAGTTTGAATGGAGGTCTGCTATTGTGTATTTAGTAGCCAATGGCTGGACTACAAGCGTAGGTGACTCCAAAATATTTAGCACTGACTCTCCCAGTTAAAACTTTTTTTTAGCCAGAATGTAAATTATTTACGTGTTTTTCCTTTATAAAACTATCCTAATGTACTTTTTATTGACTTGTGTTATCTTCTAGATGGTGAGACAATTGATTATTCATTATTTAACTCAACCCAAATGTAGCTGCTGCCGAAAGTAAATTGTATTATTGTAAAGCTAAGATTAAAATGGACTTTAAAGCACTGAAACTGAGCTATCCAAAATTGTATTTTCTCGCTAAGAATTTGAGTATTTTCCGTCAGCTAAGAAAATTGTTGGAATTTCAAAGTAGTCTGCAGTCTTTATCCCTCAGATAATTGTTTCAGGTATGATCGAGATGTCAAGCGATACTATGTCCCGTTGAAAATTTCCGTCATCGAAGTGTTGCAAATAATAGCACAATTACAGCTATCCAAAGCCCGAGTAAAAACACAGGATGGGGCGATCCCTACGTAAGACATCGCTGTCTTACGTGGGATGGAGGTGAATAAAGTTGTAAACTCCACAATTTCATTGTTCCGACGCGCGACGACTAAATAAAACGTGAACTTTACTTTCATCAGGAGTGGCTCGTATTTTGCCTACACGTGGCTGGCTGAAGGCCCTAGTAATTATTTTGAAAGGCTATCCTTATAACTTTCCAAAACCTCCTCCTGCTTCTCGTAACCAATCTCACAAAAACTGAATATTAACTGATTATTTTAATTGCAATTTATGACTCTCGTCTACTATTATAAAATATTGCAGCCTAGTTTTAATCTTAAGCTTGTAGTATAGCACAACAACAGCTAGTTTTATGGAATTAGTTCGGGAAAGAAGATTAACGAGAAAAAGTGAAAATGGGTTTCATGAAACGACCTACGGATTTCTGTATTTCTGCTCATTGGAATCGAGTTCCCGGGGATCACATTTTGCAGCTACTCTAAGAGTCTACCAGTTACCAAGTCTAAGACTTGCCCTGTTGCAGGTTACCCCGCAGTCGAGCGAGAGTTTTGACTTGACAAGTCCGTGGCCTGAGAAAAAAGGATGCATGCATGCACCCATACTACACGCACAATATATTTGCAAATTTGCAGCTACAGGTGATCTCTACCGTATTATGCTGGCTGCTAGATTTTGTAACCTTTTCACTTAAAGATGTGTACTCTTTACTAAATTCAATTAGGAAGTAGAAGAGATAAGCGGATCAAGGATGGGGAGAGGGAAAAGAAGGGGAATTGGGGATGGAGAACTTGCTCAATCGGTAATCTGTTTACTTGAATATTTATTATATTATTTATACTTTTTAACTTTTTATAAGTAAATAATAGGTGTTCCAGAATTAAATTTTCTAATTTAATTATTTCCGTTTATTTAATTATATTAATTTTAAAACTTTGTGTTATGTTGCTTACTCACTTTATGGACGTTGATTTCGATATTCCAGGCAGGTAGCTCATCAGAAAAGCGGACACGTGGGGGGAGGACTGAGGAGGATGCTGTGGAAAAGAGGGTGACGAGAAGTTCCGCTAAAGCTCAGATGTCAGGAATTGCTCCATCTCCTCCGAATGATTGTTGCCAGCCGTTAACCCCAGAAAGTGTTGCTAGTGATGTGGAAGAATGTGATCTTTCCAATTATGGAGATGTGGTGGTGCATCCGTTGCTCATTAGCCACGTGAGTGATTTATTGTATAAATTGTATTGTAAGCCTTAATGGACGTAAAAGTTTTTTTGTATAAAGTCACCTTATTTATTTGCAATAATGATTGATTTCTTTTTTTACTGGGAAGGTACTGGATAAGGTAATTGGATACGTTCTGTGGAATGATGAGGATACCAAGAAAAGAGCCAAAAGAAAGGATCCTGACTCTGACATTGACATTCCTATTAGTGACATTACTGACATTCCTATTAGTGACATTACTGACATTCGGAATGTTCGGTTGGTTTGCAAGTTGTGGAAGGATAGGGCGACTCTCCTTTGTAGAGGTTTGAGTTCAGTATCCACCCTCAAATTCCTCTGGGTCGACCCTAATCCTAATCTGATACTGGAGAGGTTTCTGGAAGTCATGCAGGGTAGCTCTATGATCCCCGTCCAGCGGTTTATACTAGGACCCTCCATATTCACAGTGGAAAAGCTATTATTGTTGGAGAATTTCTTTAAAATTTGTGGCTCTAGTGCAGTGGAAATTAAGTTAGTTTATGAAAGTAACGACAACGACTTTGTTTCCAAGATGCCAGTCATGCTCCGAACTAATTTGGGTTTCCCCGATTCTGCGTTCACGCTGCATCTTGAAAAATTGAAGACTCTGGAAGTGAAAGATTCGATGATGATAGAGTCGAGAGACGATCGAACTCAGCACCCGCTCATGAACCTAGTATGTGTGATGTTGGATTCGGCTCCTAATTTGAAGAAATTTTCCCTCGAGGTGGATGTTTGTGAATGGGTCGAGGACGATGACGAGGCTCAAGTTCGTAGAGACAGAGCACAGAAAAGTTTGATGGAAGTATTACAACGAGTTCCAGTAAGTTTGGAAGTACTGCATCTGAATTCTGTACTCATGTCGGATTCACATTGGAACATTTTAGCTGGAATAGAAAACTTGGCGTTAACTGAATTTGTACAATTTCCATTCGACGTCAATCCAACTACTACATCATCCACATCAGCGATTCGAAATTTTCTGCGGCAACATTCTGCCACCCTCCAAAAATTGGTGCTATGTGAAAATTTTCCACTTACCTCGGACCTAATTCCACCGCTTACTGACTTATTACACATCGACCTTGATCAAACTAAGATCAATCCAGTTCCTACAATTTCGATTACTGACTATTTTCCAAAGCTTGCTACTGTTAACCTGAAGCGGATTTCGAATTACAGATCAGGTGCAAGTCCTATATTTGAGTGGTTATTAAGCCAGAAATGTCCCTCTGTAAGGGAACTAATTCTACCTGATCCTTTTGGAGTTGAAAATGATAACAATTTGATCCATGGAATGGCCAGAAGTTTCCCAAATCTTACAGTACTTCACCTATCAGTATCGTCTTCAACGATAAGGGCCGAAAATGCCGTCCGTGGAATATTCACACATTTTACTGGCATCCAAGAGCTAACAATTGAAACATTTACTGCCACCTTGAACTGGTTGCTGAGCGGAGTCTCTAAAGAGGAATACAAAAGGATTGCCAAAGGTGGTGAGAAGGCCTTCAGAAATGTCAATCTGGAGGCGATTCAGTGCAATCCATCCATTCTAAACTTAACAGAACTGAGGAAACTTGTGATTAAAGGGTGGCAAGGTGGCTTTCCTCTTACCAATTTTCTGGTACATCACGTGTTTTCAAAAATGGACAATCTAGAGGAGCTTCGGGTTCCTGTTGCAAGGGTAAGTCTATTATCTTTCGGCAATATCATGTATTTTATACGTGAACGAGATGTTTTTCCTTGAGGTGTGTACATTGATTTTTTTGTCTTTTACCTTTCAGATTACTTCTGCATCTGGAGCAGCATACAGGACTTAGGTTAAATTGTGAGATAGGATATGCTAAGGATAGGAATGTTCCTAAGATTATTCTTATGTCGATTCAGTTCAAACTTACGAAAATTCCTGCCTAACTCAA
>JAHZND010003836.1:0-10834 GCA_027744115.1 Acrocyrtus sp. NNG-2020 | reverse complement strand
TTCTACGTAGAGCTCCGCTCACATTATAGAAATAAACTGCCTCGTTCTCGTCTCTCCGAAAAGGTCAGACTGGCAAAGTCAGCGTAAAAAAAGAAAGTGAAAAAGGCCTTTCAAGGCTATCGTCTTCCTTCCGGTGTAAGATGAAAGCTTACGGCTAACAAGGAATCAGATTGCATAAGCATAAATAAAGTCTATACTGCTCTCAAGTCAGACAGATCTGATCAGAAGTGCGCTCCTCTTCTCTTGAAACTACCTACGTCAAAGAGACTGCATTATTTACTTTTTTCCGAGAGTGGTTCTCATATTACCCTTGTCTACAGAGAAACTTTTTGGTAGAATGATTGATTTCAGAAATTGTTTGCAATAAAAAAGCCAAAGCAGTAGATAAATACTCGAATGCCCTGCTGACAAAGGCATAGAGATGGAATCGATAAATTACAGTACATGCACAGTTACAGATGCCCTGTCAGTTGATAAGCATAAGCACTTATCATCCGTGTTGTTTATGCATTCTTCAATATGTATGAATTAAGACTGTAACTGTATAGCTATTTTAATAGATCATTTATACATATTTTATTCGTTTTTAGCAGATAAAGTAGGTGAACAGTGACAGCCGCATACTACTATACAGGCTAATCAATACTGCTTCCTAAAAAGTATCTTTCCCTACTTATTTCTGTCTATTCTGTGAATTAGCTGGAAAATCTTTTTCATGTTCGAATTGGAAATCGATTTTTTGTACAATCTCCTCTCTGTGTATGCTGGCATCTACATCAGCAAGAGTAGGGTATCACAGTTGATTGACTGACACATGATAATAATGACAATGACGTTAACGATTTTGTGGAAAGTATAGGGGAAACAATAATAAAAAGCAATAACAACTCAACACAGCCATTATCATCATTTGTAAACTGATTCTTGTCTTTATCATCACACGGCTGTTGTTGAGGTTGGGAAGATAAGCCCATCCAATAAGCATGCAATGTGTTATAATATCTACTACTATACTGTTGGTATTTTTATCATCTGCATCCTAAATTTTCAGCACGAAGGAAGGACCTTGATACTAATATATGTTTGCGAGTTAACAGACTTCATTGCATTGCATTGCATCCTTTATTAACGTGTTTATAGTTTCAGAATACATATGATATTTACGAGCACCTAATTAAAATCTCTACAGTCAGTCAGTGGCCCTTAATTGCTCGCTTAGTTTACCACTCGCTCAATTAGAAATAAGAAAGTTTGACTTCCACCCAACCCACATCTTACTTTTTAATATTTTTGCAAAATGTATCCAAATCTTCCAGGTGGCAGCGCACAGCAGCCTGCAAGCGGCCTTCAATCATTGGTTAATACCTAAACATTTTTCTACATTTTGATAAATTCTGATAAACTAATTAATACTCGTAATCGCAATGTAATATCTTACAATATAGGACAATAGTGCGGCAGCATATTCACCTCTTGCTAGTCAACCCCATATGCCCGCATATCCGGCGTTTATGGGCCAAGCTCCCCCGATTTATGCACCAGCCCCAGGATATCAAGCATATCCGCATTTTCAGCAGAGCCCTTATCATGCTCCACCGGGTTATCCACAGGTCCCAGGTCATTTTCCTATGGCTGGATATGCCCCGCAATCTGGCAGTGTTCCAGGCTACGTAGCATACCCTACGCTACCTCAACAGACCTTACCAGCACCTTTATCTCCAACCGTATCCGGATTTCAAAACACTGCTACTGCTCATCAGCAACAACAGAATACTGCAGTAGGCGGAGATTCAGGAAAAGTATTTCTAGAAAGTCAGAATTCTCCAGCAATTGAGCAATACAAGGAAATTCCTACTATTCTTGAGAGCCCTTTTAGCACCTCTTCTGATGCACAAGCGCTAAGGAAAGCAATAAAAAGTTTAGAAACGGAAGCAGCAGCCCTTAAAATATTGGCAAAACGAACTAATAACCAGCGCCAACTGATAGCACAAAGCTATAAGACATCATTTAACCGGGTACGGTTTAATCTAAGGAACCTTCTAATTGCAATTAAGTAATGTTAATGTCTATGTATGTTTTATGAGTTAGGATTTGGTCAAAGACTTAAAAAAGGAGCTGGGAGTGCTAAGTGGTGGAAAGAAACTGAAAGAAGTTGTGTTGGCGCTCATGGCACCGAATATCGAATACCTAGCCCAGAAATTAGAAAAAGCCTTCAGTGGCATTGGAACTCGAGAGCAGACATTTGTAGATGTACTTTGTACTGCTTCCAACGACGAAATTCGACAAATCAGTGCCACATACGCAAAACGTAATGGTGGAGACTTTATTCACTACTACATATTGAAATATAATTTGAGGAGGCACATTGAAATAAACTTATTTTGAATTATTTTTCACTGTTAAGTATTCTCTAGATCTTTAGAAACAGACTTGTCCAAGGACACTAAATCAAACGGCCATCTCCGACGATTGCTGTTGTCAGTGATCAAGGTAATAACTGAAATTGAAAGTGACTGTGAAGTCAAAGTAGGTAAAATTCTTTCGAAAGATCAAAAAGTTGATTTGCCACTTTGAATTTTTCTCGACTTTCAATTTCAGGCTGAAAGAAATGAGGATCCAACCATAAACTCAGCCATCGCACTTCAAGATGTTCAGGAGCTGTATAGTGCCGGTAAGTGCTCAAACTTTTGAGAATATATTTTGTACCGTACACTTCAGTTTTTAAATGATTAATGATGCAGGGGAGAAACGGATGCGTACAAATGAGCAAGCATTCAACAGGATTATTTCCACTCGAAGCTTTGCTCAGATCCGTTTGATGCTCCACGAGTACGAGCGCTTGACGGGGCACTCTTTTGAGAAAGCAATTCAGAGCGAGTTCTCTGGAGATACTGAAAGTGGGTTAGTTTCCGTAGGTAAGTACTTCGTTACAAATGGAAGAAAGATGCGCTTCCCAAATTATGGAAACCTCTTGAGAGGGTACACGTACTTGTTCAATGTGGGCTGGGTTTTCAACCTAGCTCATAAATATATATTTTTATTTTTACATTTTAGTTAAAAGCGCAAGAAATCGAGCAGCGTACTTTGCAGACCGCCTTCATGTTAGCCTTGCCGGAATGAATCGGAACTGATGACGATTTAATGTTTATTATCGTGACACGGGCAGACATTGACATGGACAATATTAAACAGGAGTACATTAAGAAGTACAAGAAATCTCTAGCTCAGCAAATTTATGTAAGAACAAAATCGAGATTCTAAAATTACCTGTTTCTTGCATTTTGGAAGTACTAAAAATCGAAGCAGCTCAAAGCTCAAGAAATCTTAAAATTTTATGATGAAAACTACATAAATTGTTTTTCTATTATAAATTAGAGTACAACTAGTGGGGATTACAAGAAGATCTTGCTGGCTTTGATTGATGGCATGGATGCTGAAGATGCTGCTAATAAAGATAAAGCTACTGCAGACGATGTGAAATTAGGAACGGCTGTTTATGATCTGGCGACTAAAATATTATAGACCTCAACCTTGCTAATAAATTATATGTAAAATGAAACTGTTATTGATTTTGTAACAAACGGGACTAATTGAGGTAGTAGTTTTTAGTTTAGTAAAAGTGATAAAAGTGCTTCATGATTAAATTCCAACTTCAAACACTTTACGGAATGTCGAATTTATTATTTATTGGCATTGTCACAATTTGATTTTAGTTAGTAGGTGATGACCATTTCGTGCGCTTAGATGAGGTCTTTTCCAGTTTATCGCGGGATTTCCACACGTAGTAACATACGTAAAAGTTTATTCTCATCGTTTATAAAACTGGATTCATATTAATATTAGTTCATTTTATGATTCATTCCTACAGCAGAAGTGACATATGCCATCTTGTCGAGTACTTTATAAAATGACATAAAAAACCTATCTATTTTCAGTGTTCTTCGTCATCGCTTATGAATTGATCCTATTTTATCTTATCTTTGGAAAACTGACTCTGGCAGTGCAGTATCTAAATTTGTTTCATCCAAGCACATATGATAAAATTATAAAGTATTTGCAACTGGCTCGTGAATGTGCTAATCATTTCTCGTGTGCTTGTCACCTAGTTTATACAAGTACTGCAACCGTCTTTTCATGTACTTACCTTGTAGGAAATCTGAAGTTTAGATAATTTTTTCAGACGATTTTTTTAGTAGGTATTATTCTAACTTTTTATTTTACTATTACAATACGGGTATGTATTTAACAATAATCAACAAAGTTCTACTTACAGTTACATAATTCCATAGTCAACTATGTATCCAAATTCACACGGAACCAGTGCACCGCAAATTGGCTTTCAGCCTTCGGTCAGTATGTTACTTCTAGAATCTGCGATGGTTATGGGGATTGTCTCAAATTATTGCGGTTGTACTGTACATATTATTGTACCTGCATATATCCTTTGTGTAGGGAACTTCCACTGCACCATATCCACCAGCATCAGGGTATTCTCCAGCTAATCCTGCACCAAACCCCGGATATCCTGTCAGTAGTTACCCCTCAGGACCTGGATATCCTCCTGCCAGTGGGCATCCATCAGTACCTGGATATCCACCTGCAGGGGGCCATCTTCCAACACCGGGCTATCCTTCTGCTAGTGGTCATCCTTCAGGGCCTGCATATCCACCAGTGGGGAGCACTCTTCCAACGCCGGGCTATCCTCCTGCCAGCGGCCATCTCCCAGGACCTGGATATCCTTCTTCTGCAGGGCACCTTCCAGTGCCTGGATACCCTGCTACAGCAGGCCACCTTTCTGGACCTGGGTATCCACAACTTCCTGACCAGACAAAAGCTTATCCAGCCAAACCAGCATTTCAGGCATCACCTTATCCTCCTCAGCAAGGTCCCGGATATGCACCCGCTGCGGGTTATCCTCCTCCTACTGGACCCTCGCAGTCTGGTCCTCTCCCTGGTTATGCATCCTACCCTGCGACAGGACAGCAACCATATCCGCCAACTGGAAGTATTGTTTCAACTACTCCTGGAGGTTACTTTGGGGCAACTGCTCCGCCACCACAAACCGCTACATTCAGTGGAAACCCCTCAAAAACACTAACGCTGTCTGTGGGAGTGGGGCAATCCCCTGCAGGGACGCAACAATACCAAGAAATCCCTACCATTCGTGAACATCCTTTCGGAGCCACTGCATTTAATCGGGTATGACCAACAGCCATGCACAATATACCTATGTAATAATCTATTTCTGCAGAAACAGTGAGTATAAGCTACCAAAATGAATTTTATAAATTCATGTTTTCCCCTTCAGGATTTAATCAAAGATTTAAAGAGTGAGCTTGGTGGAAAAACGAGAGAAGTTGTACTAGCATTGATGACTCCTCGGGTCGACTTCCTGGCTAAAAAGTTACATAAGGTATTATAAAAAAGTAAAAATTTATATAAATAAATGACATAGGCATACCTACTAATAAAGAGTTTCTTTTTGCAAATCATGGACTAGGCAATGAGCGGAATTGGCACTCGCGAGAAAACTCTCGTCGACATTTTGTGCACCGCAAACAATCGGGACATTCAGGATATCAATACCTCATATGCCATACGTAAACCCAATTTATTCTTCTCTCGTTCACGCTAAAATAGATAAATATAGCAATATAGGTTAAACATATAGCATTGCTCCTTTACAGAATTTAAAAGGTCATTGGATTCAGAATTATCTGGGGATACTAGCGGTCATTTCCGAAAATTGTTGGTGTCTATTAACAAGGTATATACGACTATACCTATGCATTTTGTAGTATCTAAACTATACCGAAAGACGAAGAATATCTCTTTCTGACTTTCTCCAACTTCAACATTTCAGGGTGGAAGAAGCGAGGATTCCTCCGCAAACCCCGCAATGGCTGCACATGATGCTAAAGAACTTTACAAAGCAGGTAAAATCATATTCAAAAACTGAATACTTATTTTTTATGTGTAGAGAGTTCAACTTTTAAAGTATTTTTATGCTGTGTTTACAACTGCAATGAAATTAATGATGCAGGGGAGAAGCGAATGGGTACAAATGAGCAAGCATTCAACAGCATTATTTCCACTAGGAGCTTTGCTCAGATCGGTTTGATGCTCCACGAATACGAACGCTTGACGGGACACTCTTTCGAGAAAGCAATTCAGAACGAGTTCTCTGGAGATATTGAAACTGGGTTACTTGCAGTAGGTATGTAGAACCGAGATGATTTTTATCTTTCAACCGTCCGTGCTTCAACTGCACAAGCTTTACAAGTTAAAGAAATGCTAGTCCTTATTAAATATCACTTTTATAATGCAGTTAAAAGTGCTCGAAACAGAGCAGCTTATTTCGCTGAACGCCTTCACGATAGCCTTGCTGGGATGGGGACACACGATGACGATTTGATTTTTATTGTTGTAACTCGGGCGGAAATTGATATGGAAAATATTAAGCAGGAGTATACAAAGAAGTACAAAAAATCCCTGGCTCAGGATATTTCGGTATGCGTAAGAATAAAAGTTTTACGTTTGTTTCTAAATATGACTGACAAACGTTAATTAGTTAAAATTTATTTCTCTTTTGCTACACTTACAGGGCGACACCAGTGGGGACTACAAGAAAATTTTGTTGGCTTTGATTGAGGCGTAATATATCTCAAATTACCCCCACAGTCATATTATTTCTCACGGAGTAATAATATTTTATATAAACATGTTTAATATCACTAATATTGACTACTCTTTTTGGAAAGTTTCCTTTATATGTTTAAAGAGCAAAACATTTAATTGTATCGGTGCAAGTGTTGATAAACGCAAAACTACACCAACCATACGTTTTCGCGCCTTCGCGGTATATGCATACAAAAAGGATGAAATAAACTTCAACGTAGACTAGTAACTTTGTTTCAGGCGCGTCTCGCCTATTCGTACGTTTTGCTTTGTTGCAAGATATTCTCAAACAGATCTGCATTCTAAATTGCACTTATTCTCATTCACTGATAGTGATAAACGAATTCATCGTCAAATAATTATTTGCTCATGTATTTGCTAGATAACGTCATAGTTTGTGCCTTTTGTAAAACTCCAGAATGCCAGTACAGTTGGCTACAAAAACATTCATCACATGATTGTATTTGTAAGCATTTAAACTAATTAAATAAATAATAACAAAATTAACAAAATCAGTTTTGTTCATCCGTAGTAAACGCCTAATTAAATATGTGACATGATATGCTCTGCAGTAATCGAATTTTTGAAGCCGTTTTTCATAATTTCAAATTTCCCAGTAGCACCTAGCGTATAACCTTGCTCAAATGTGAAGAACTCTCTTTAGGTCCTTGCCCTTTAGTCCAAATAATTTTTACACTGCAAAAAAGGAAACGAAACATATTACAGTATTGCTTTAACTTTCTCTTATCATAGATTGATATGTACATGAAATGTAACATGTAAATATTACAATTATTTGCTTCCAAAAGTATTTTTTAGATCAAAATCGTATCTTTAATGTAGTAATGGGTGCATTCTATTCCTAATTGCCATACGTTTCAACTGATTTACTAACTCATTTGTCCATTGTGTACATTTCCATGAGACATTTAAAATTGTAGAGCTAACTGATGGTGGCATTCCTGCAGTTGTTTGCTTAAGGGTCAATTTTTGTTTTGAAAAGTGGCAATAACCTTCTGACGACAAAGTGAAATCACAGACAACGTTGTACTCATAACATAACACAATTTTTCACGACGTCAACTGCCCAGGAACGTCAGATAAAGAACCGAAACACTATAAATTGGAAAGCCTATATCATTACAGCAACATTTAAAAAGCTACTTTATTAGCTAGCTTCTAGCTTGCAAATCTCTTTTTCCTATTACATTTGCATTGGTTTCCTATCTGCTAAACGTAAATACTTGGAATAATGTACATTCTGCAAGTTTAAGTGTGTACCTGCTATAATAATTCAATACTGATTACTTTCCATTTCAACCGTTTTGTAAATTTTTGAGCTACCTATTTGGGACAGGGTTAGAAAAAGTCTTCAACGAAGGTAGCTTCAAAGGTACTTATGTTACTAGGAACATGGATCTTGAAGAGGAGATTCAGTCTGCGGTAATTTTAACATTATTTGTACTTTGTGTGTGTCTTACAAATCATTGCAATTTTGTGTTCAACGTGAGTACCGAAACTATTTCGTATAAATGTACAGGGAAATTCAGATGCAGAGGCAAAAACTGGCCCTTCAATTTGTACGAAAACCGACTTCATTGCTTTAGATGATGCTCGAAACTTAAAGAAGGCACTCAGAAAAAATCCCGTCGATGAGGCGGAAATCATTAAAATCTTAGGTATGCGAGACAATCCTCAGCGCCAAAGAATTGCTACCGCCTATAACACGGATAATGGACAAGTAATAATAATATCTAATAATTTAATATAACACTGTGTGAGTATTAGTTTAATAGGTAATAACCATTTTGCTCTAAACTGAACCCATTTCTGATGGCAAACTACTTGGTGCGACGTCTGATGTTTACATATGTAGGTAGTTAGAAATGCAATATTGACAATTAATTTAATTTGATTTATTTTCTAAATTAGGTTCTAATAGATGATTTAACGTCCAAGCTTAGTGGAGAATTTAGAAATGTTGCAACAACACTGGTAACTTTAGTGAGCATTTACTTCGTAAATCGGCTTTGTGACAGTATGCACGGCTTTAGAACGCGAGCCAAAACGCTTATTGACATTTTATGTACCGCCGACAATGCCCAAATTCATGAAATTAATGACACCTACTCCAAATGTAACATTCCTTTTATTATTCCTTACTCATATAAATTGTGACGGCTGTAAGACCAAATTATATTTTATTGCAGTACATAGAAGGGGGTCACTGTCATCAAAATTGTCTAGGAAAACTAGCGGCGATTTCTGGAGATTTTTGGATCGCATTAATTCTGTAATAATAATACTCTTGGATTGCTACTGTAGTCCGTATATGATCAAATTAAACACACATTTCTATATAATTGATTTTGGTTTTATACGATATCCATTTTAGCGCAAAAGAGATGAAAATATGCCACAAGAGGAAGCCAAGGCTATATCGGATGCCTCAGAACTATACAATGCCGGTAAGTCGGTTTCTTTACTTGTCATAATACCACTAGCAGAACCCCTTATGTCTACAACCTACATTGCAAAAATTATCAATTGTAGGCGAGGGACGTTGGGGTACAAATGAACAAAAATTCGTGGATATTCTCTCCAACAGAAGTTTCGGAACTATTCGGCTAATTTGCAATGAATACAGAAACTTTCCGGGACATCGTTCTCTGGAGGAAGCCATTGAGCGTGAATTCTCTGGAGATCTAAGAAGAGGATTACTTGCTGTAGGTAAGCGTAACGAAATCATGAACCTAAAAGCCATTCATACTATGTATGGTCCGTACCAGATAGTTGTCCTTTTCTAAAGGCGTTTTTACGTTGAAATCATACGTCGTAACCATGGCAAAAAAGACAACTATCTGGTACGAACGATATTTACGTTACAACCTACTTGTGAATTTTTCTATATGACAATATATTACAGTTAAATATGCTAGCAGTCCAGCAGATTACTTCGCAGAGCGTCTACATGACAGTCTTAGCTATAGTTCATTTCTCAATTTCTTCCGCTTGGGCCATCTTGCTCGAAGCGATGGTGACCTGATTTTTATTGTCGTGACACGTTCAGAAATTGACATGGAGGATATAAAGACGGCGTATCAGAAAAAGTATAATATTTCACTGGCTGAAAGCATAAGGGTACAGAAAATATAATATGCGGAATCTGCACTGCAGATATACCGATGAAACTGCCAACCATGAAAATGCTTATAAATTCGGACAAGCAATCTGCAAGTATCGCTAAGTAAATTAATATTGTATTGAAACTTTCAGAATGCCACAACTGGAGATTACGCAAAGATGTTATTAACCTTAATTGGCGAGTATCATTAAAATTCTTCAATAAATATTATTCAAACCAAAGTTATCCACTTTTGTGCTTTTACTTTCTTAAGCATGTTCTAACCACTAGTAACCTTATTTTTAAAGGTGTAGATTTGCATTTTTACGATTAATGACTACAGCACAGTCTTTACACAGATCTACTACGTACCTAAGTACAGATGTAAATACTAACGTATTACAACCGTGTTTCGTATGTGACAAAGTCCTGCACAACAAGCTGAAAACAAAGTATCTGTAATAATGCGAGTTTGAACGAGATTTATTGCAAAATGCTCCAGCAGCTGAACTACCATAAAGTCTCTAAATCCCTTCATTTGATTTTTCTGAATGGTGAAAGGAAATAGCTTACACATCTCTACTAAAAGGAGCTAGTGTTTCCACATTAGTGGCAGTTTACCTGATACGGGCTTCGGTGACATAGTGGGTTTTGTTTCGAGTCCGTGAGATAAAATAGTAACACATCGTTTGGCTAAATTATCATCCTCTCCGTCCGAAACCTATTTCATTGGAGAAAGTCCAAATTGATATAGAAGAAGGTTGAATAAGGTTTCTCCAAGGCTATCATCTTCCTTCCTTTCAAAATTGGAAAATAGAAAACATGCGAACGAAAATCATAAGCACACAGACTTCCTCAATACAGTACAATATATAACAGGTGGATGTGATCCAACCTGAGCTAGGAAAGACTACCTGAGAAACTCTGCTGCATTTACAAAAGAAATACTTGATTTACCTATTCAGGCTGTTTCCATCTCACGATTCCCCTATTCTGTAACTTTTCCCTGATTTAGGGAACCAGTAATAAAGA
>JAHZND010003835.1:0-10217 GCA_027744115.1 Acrocyrtus sp. NNG-2020 | reverse complement strand
ATTTTTCAATCTTCAGTCAGCTTGCGAGAATTTTCACAAATTCTCTTCCAGAAAATCTTCAAATCGGGTAATCACAGTAGCTACTAATAATATGACTCCCAGCAACTCTTTTCACCAAACTGACAAATCTTACAAATCAGTTCAATTCATTTATAGTTAAGTGGTTTGATTCCCCGACATTATGGGCTTCCAAAAAATCACATGTCAAATCTCGATTCTACTTATTTGCTGTAAACATAAATAACCTTTGTCAGTAGCACTTCACTACAAGGCCATGTGACTATATGCATATTCCGCAAACATATAATCTGGACAATCAAATGTTGGGAAACCGATGATAGGTGATGCATGCACGGTCCAAGAGGCTATTGCTGATATCATATCAATTGTTTGCTTGTTCTAGTCAAGGGCGTATGACAGAATGTTTCATTCTCCAGGCAGAACATGAATATCTTTATACTCTAAACTGGAACTGAGTTATGTTATATGTGCACCACATGTAGCACTTGTAGCATGTAGATACATCACATGCACCTCTATTAATAGTTCTTGTATGAACTGACGTACGTAATGTAGACAAATATTTTGAAATAATTAGTGCGTTGATACCGTACATACATATCCGTGCTTCATGAAAAGACTGAATTGCTCTTTGATATTGTACTTGTTTGTAATTGTGGCATTCCAGGCTCCAGCCAATGTCTACCACGCGTACCATCCATAATAAGCTTTGACGTGTGATGCTATTTTTCTGAGGTGGATGCTCAGCTTTAGATTATTTAAATCACATTAAGACAAGTAATGCGGTCGTATAAAGTCAATCAATCAACTTGATATGTAATGCCAATGAATTATCAACAGTCTTCAAAATGGTTTATTGAAATAGGTATTTCCTTACAGTGCTAGTAAATATAAATTAGTTTAGCTTTTGCTTTGGTTTTGATGCGTGCTTTTTTCCAAAGCAGCACCTTTTCAGCAATTTGTAGAAAATGTATGCGAAAACTAAGTTTACACCTGAAACAGCCAACAATACAAATAGCCACACATCTAACTGGCGCTTCACCCACCAATACTGATTGACATTTGAAGGACGGAGAAAACTCGTATCCTGTCGAAGGGTATATTCCACCCACCAGACTGCAGAATCTCTGGCGCTTACTGGGCGATCCAGGAATTGCCTGTTAACTTTCTTTACGTTCACCTTGTATCTATTTTTTTTGAAAATATAGAGTTGATGCAATTTAAAATATCAATAAAACCAACCATATACCTAATTCAACTGCAAAGAGAATACAGGTAATATAGTAACGTACGATTCATCCGTGAGAATTTTATTGATAGCTTTCTCCAGGACATCCTCAGTAAGCGTCGTAATCTCTATCCTAATTCCAAACCCCTTTGCTTCGGCAATGTGAGCATTGTAATCCTGCTCTGGGAAGATTGGAAACAATACTTTTTGGAAAAGAGTCAGAAAGAATCGGAAAGAAAAATAATACCATTAAAAGATTAGATAAGGGCCCAAAAACTATTTAGTACCTTCTTTTTAATATTTAAACATACCTAATGGGACTTTTCCATAGATTGCTTCATTCACTCCTCCAATCCCAGCATGAGACAGAAAAGCTCGAATTTTCGGGTGAACTTTAGAAGAAAGCAAAAGTACACAAACTTTAAAATTTCAACTAAAACAATACACTACATACATGGCTCCACGAAGACTGGCCGAACAAAACCTGCCCGCCTAAAACTGCCAGACTAAAACTGCCAGACTGGCAAAGTTCCAGCCAAGCAACTCCCAGCCTAGAATAGTGCCAGACTTTTTAAGTACCTACATACATTATATATGTCCTCCCTTACAAAGCAAATCTTGCTGAGGCAGCCATTTTTCAACCATCACATTTTTTGGAAGGTTTTCTGGAGTTTTGTTTAATTTCCAGATAAACTGAATATGCGGGAATCTTCTCAGAGTGTTAATGAATGTTTCTTGTACTTCAGCCGGAAAACTTAGGAAATCGATGAAGGAGCCGAAACTGACGTATATGAATCCCTCTTTCCCCTTATTAATAAAATCTTCAAATTTCTAGCATAAAACCACATAATTAGCATGAAATTCACTTCAGCAATTTCCTCTAATATTTTTCTACAAACTAGGTAATAAAAATTACTTTAGGAATCGGCTTTGAGTTGTTTCCCTTATCCACCCAAGATATTCCCCCAATCGGAATAATATTTGGACTCAGTGACCTTGGATATTCCTGAGAAGGGTGAGTATTGACAAAAACCAGGCTTGTGTTTCTCTCCAAGTCTGAAAAACTAGGAACGTCATCCCGTCCTAGGCCCTCTCTAGTAGAACTTGTGAGTTGGGGGAAATAATACCATTGGCGCAATATTTTCCATAGAATCGGTCCAACTGCGGATGCGACTCTCTTGAAAAAAGTCACTTCTGGAGAAAACCCAAGCATAACATCCGGAATGAATGAGGTTTCATCGGGAATGCCAATACTGTCTTTTGCCCAAGGGAGAATTGTAGAGATACTGAAGAGAATAGTCTTTGCATTGTGGGCGTAAGCAATTCCATATCCGCACTCATTGAAAAGGCCGTCGATAATTACGAGATCGAATTTATTATTCTTCACCCACTCCAAGTACTCCGGGTCGCTATTCAAATTTTCACAAACTTTAATCCCAAACCATTGGACGAAGATACCCTGCACAGTTGTAATTCCGGAGGCTCTCATAGAGTAAAAGTTAATATCGCCCCTCATGTCCTCGAAAAACTGGGTGTTTTTCTTTGGTGAAAAATAGCTAATTTTGGAGGTGCTTGCATCCTTCGGAATTTCCTGTACTAGAAAAGTGACACTATGACCTTTTGCGGAAAGGGCATCCGCCAATGGCTGCATAGCGATTCGATGGCTTGGACCACCAAATCCTATGAAAAATAGGATGTTTGCCCCATCCGAATGTAGAACTTGGCCAGCTAATAGTGCACTAACTAGCACGATTTGTGCCAGGGATACGGTTTTATGTGCTTCCTTCATTTTTGGTTTCCCTGTAAGTAAGGTGAACCACTTCCATCAAGTTGTTTTCAACAACTCTCTGAACCAAAGCATGAAAATTGACAGGCCAACTGGTCATGACATAAGTGGTTTCATATTCCACAATATGCCACTGGCAATCATATGTGAGGTATTTAATCACGAATAAATCCTAGTAATGTCTATTTTACCTTTGGTGAAGCATGTGCTATACGGTGCAGTATGGGAATAATTTACAGAAAAAAATGTTTAGTATTAAATATGCACATAATACTTGTCGACTCGACCTTCCAGCAGCTCTCCAGCCATACTACTGTAGTGCTGGAAGGAACAAGAAGGTTATTTGGTTACCTCTACCTGTTTGCTTTTAGGATAATGTTACAATTACGTACGTGTTAGAAATACATAAAGTAGATAGATGACTTTTCATGTGCTCAATTACAAGTAAATTGTAGATTTAATACTCATGGTTATGATGTATGATTTGTCTGATTTCATACTTTCCATTCCATACAGTATGCATATATCTGTAGTTGATCCCATTATTTCGTTTTTTTCTTCATGAAATGGTATGAAGGTGATAATGATGAGAGTTTGCAAGTGGGTAAGTCATTAAAATGAATTACTAGAAAAGCATGATGATGAGAAACTGTCTATTTTATCGCTTGGACAGTCAATCTGTTCATTCAGTACCTAATTAACTGTACTACTCGTAGTAAATTTTTACTTTTACCTTTCCCGACCAATTTGGAAAAAAATGTTCTCATGATACTGATGATCTCATGATCTCATCAAGAAATAAAGATTTCATGTAGCTATTTACAAAATACCTATTTGATGTGTATATTTAGTATGTTAGCTATGCAGTATGACTTATTTACCTCTCTAGGTATGTATTTTTGTAGGTATATAATTTTTATTTTATGTACGTGCGCGACAACACTTCAAAAAAACTATTCGGGAAACATTACTACCTACATTACATAACTACTTATTAAAAAGTAGAGTAGTACGAATAAATTTAAGGTTTTACTTTAAAGAATAAAATCAACAATAACTTGCAGGAATTACTGAAAAATTGCATGATAATGATCTACAATTTCTATGAAATCCATGAAAAGTTTCCTTTGGCATCACTTTGCTTTAACTATCCACTTGATCAATAGTGTCAGGAGGGTAATGCCACTTATTTTCTAATTAACTCTTGCATTGATGAATTCAGTCACTAATTTGATAACAGCGTGTGGTCAGGTGCACACTTTCAAATATCTACCTAGGTATTTCTGTTTTTATTATCAAGTCTACTAGGCATCGTTTTAGGCAGGTCTGCAGTTTGCCTTTTTAGTCATCACTTTTAAAAGAACAGAAGGAAAGGATAAGGAAAAATCAACATTGGAGCACGTTTTGTACTTGAAAACTATTCTGTTCTGAACGGTAATTTATATGAATATATTTTGGAAGTCATCATGTATTTGAATAGAGTGAAATGGTTCTTCGTGAAGGCTTAGATGATTTTGTCCAATAAATAATGAAATAAATCTTTTGAAGCTAGCTGTGCAAATAAACAAATTCATTACAAAATACCAATCAGACACTGAACCATGAAATGCGTGAATTCTCAATCAACATCCGGTTAATCATCAATTAAATTCAAATTTTTGCACTATCATCATTCTCTCTGCTTTACGCAATTGGATAGACTATAAAACAAAGTGTATTATATTAGGTATGTCATTGCCAACGAAAACAATAGAACTGAAATAATGGCTCAATAAGTAAAGTTACTCTATTTAAGTTTTCAGTTGTTAGCTGAAGACAAAGAGCAAGCGCAGCTAATATCCTTGCGGACTGCAAACTGCAAATTGAAAAATCAAAATGAATCAGTAGCAGAGAAGAGTAAATTGAACTGCCTATTCATTCAGTTACATTTTATTCATTTTCTGCAGACAACTGGCAATTTTAATTTTTGTCTTTGCCTTATTACTCTCAGATGTTGATTTCATTCTGCAAAAATTGAATTTTTCCAAGTGGAGGAACTCCACCTTTTTAATTCAATTTTTGAATATACAACTTTTAATGTGGGGGTATTTAAAGCATTTTTATTCACTCATTCCACAGCAGAGCTTGAAGCAGTATGTAACCTTTGAAAGAAGGTCGGTTTGTATTTTTGATTTTTAAGCCTTCCCTTATCTCTATTATAAAAATTCCAGCCCAAAAGGATTCAATTGTTCGATGCGTGCTTTGGGATAACAATGAAAATATGTATATGAATTCAATAAATGTGAAGATACTAGAGTACAATACTAGAGTAAATCTGCCAGATTCTGAGTTTCCTTTCAGCTATGAGCCATCTACAAGTAAGATTTTTTGTTGAACTTGTGAATTTTCTGAATGCCTTTCTGAAATTTTCTATATTAATAACGTGAAACAATCAAATGACTCATTTTTTATACATTTTTATTTCTACTATTGTTCGAATTACATTTTGTGCCTTCCTAGTTCAATTTGGAAACACAAGCAGCGAAACACACAAATGCCTGAAAGCTTCAATACCTGCTTAGTTATAATGATATAGTGTATTTTTTTTAACAATTTAACATCGCACAAGTTAAACATTTTATATTTTACTTCTCCAATCATTCTAATCATCGGATCACCCGTTTTCCGAGCTATATTGCTAGTGATGAGTAATACTGCTTATAGAGAATAGAGAAGGAAGCGACAGTACTCATGGGTGTTTGATTACCAAAGCAGTAATTAGCTCACGAATGTAGCTCCAAAGACGGGTTTTCGGATAAGCAAAAATTACTTAAATTTTGTTAAAAATTACAAAATGTTTAACTTGCACTACGTTCAATTATTAAAAATTATGCTATTTCAGTATGATTAAGTATTAACAGCGGAAGGCAGATTTCAACGGCCCTGGAACTGGAACATCACGCCAATTTCTAAGAAAATTGGGAATAAATAAAAGGGGCTGCAACTTTTGAATAAAGTAGATAGATGGATTTCTGAGTTTATAAAAGAGTTGTACTGCTGCATACGTTGTTTGAGTACAAAAAGTCATAATTCTTCGCAAATGTATAGGGCATACAAACCTAACTAGAAAATCTTTGCCAAAGTATGTGACAATAAAGAACGATTCATTCGTTCTGAAGAGAGAGCTGCGATGTGAGACTTCTGCTCTTTTAAGAACTTTCTGCTATTACGCTAGGTAGATAAAATGTTAATTGCATTACTTAACAAAGGTTATTTCCAGTAACGTTTTTAGCCTTTAGATAGCTGAGGTGAAGTACGAGTAATAGGTTATTAGTTATTATACCATGATTACGCTTAACTTCTCTCTGGCATGAATAATTTTAACCATCGAGCCTAGCCTATTAAATATACAAGAAAGTCCCTACCGTTAGCTCATAATTCTGCCGCATCTAACATTTCTTTTCATCTTTTCTACCTTTGATGAGCACTAAAATTAATGGATAAAGTCTTGCCGAACTCCACACTTTCTTCCCCAACCATTAGGCATAGGTACATGGCAAGTGCAAAACGCGACACGGGTGACAAGTCTCATTAAACTTTTTCACTATTTCCTCTTCATTTGCAGCTTTTTAGCACGCTTCCTCAGACATCTGAACAAGGGAGGAATTTTTTAACGACTTCAGTAAAAAAAATGACCCTGTGTGCGTGCCAGCTATAGCGGCGGCACAGAGATAGTTTACCTCAAACGAGGGTAGAGAAATTTCTCGCGAATGCCAAAATACAGAATACACAAACGACAAAAAAATTACAATTAGAGAGATGTGGCGCTCACAATACCTCCATAAATTAAAATATTATGACATTACACATTCAAGATAATAATTTGTGGCTGGTGTGACACATTACGTCCTGGTTTAGAATAATGAACAGCCCACATCGTATTTTTAGTTACAGGAAATTATCAAAAATCATTTTCATATTCATCCAAACTTCTATTCCTCCGCTAACAATCGACATCCTAATGCATGCAGTGCCCAAGTGATTTATAACAATAGTGCAAAAAATTATAAGCAAAAATTTGCTACAAAATCCTTTTAATACCTATATACTCTGCATTAATACCAGCCAAATTTTACGCAGGGTCCCCTCCCCTGCAAAGCTTTGAAGCAGATTTGGTTGGGGGTACAGAGCTACTATCTCTCTCACTAATGCAGCGCTAAGTACGACCGCGGAATGTCAAAATCGTTTAAATATCTTCGAAATAATAACATGCCATCCCTTCTTCCGCCAAGAGTGTAAGCTGTTATACGTGACAGTCTCTATTATAAGCATTCGCATACCTTGAAGAGTCGAGGAACAATTGACGCCACACACAGTGTAGAGATGGGCGACAGGAGGCATCCTAATTCATATTTCAACTTAATTACTATTTCAAATTCGTCTTTTGTCGGACTGCCCGCCATGCATACTAATCACCACTTGACTTCACCGCACCAGTAGCACCACCGCCAAGTGCTTGACCTCTTGCCTCAAAATTAATTTGAGAGTGTAGTGGATAAAGATCGAACTCAGACACAATTTATCAATGGGAATGACTGTCCAGATTCAATCAGCAAAAATACGTCTCGTGATATTTCCTCGCACTGTGAAGTGCTCAAGCTATAAAATATGCTTATGCATATTTGATGCTGAGTGAAGCCCTCATGCAAGAAAAAGTATTGATCGGATGGATATCCCCAGTTCTTTCCGATGAATGATCTCTCAGTGCGACGTCTAGTTCACAGAGAGTGGTCATTACTACTCGAGAGAGTTTTAAATTTCTCATCACCACTCTAACTCCCTTCTGGTCACTACCATCTACTGTCCTCTGTTTGTTTTTCAGCGCATGAATGATTTATCTGTGAGTGGGTAATAATGACCGTCCTCTTTGTTCACAAAGGGGTAAAGCAGTAAACGGCCAGGTTTCCTCTCTTCCTTTTCCGTCACTATTGCACAGAAAAAAAATTCCTTCGCATTTCAAATATGATTTTAAAACAAGATTTTATAGTAAGGAAGCAGAATGAATGAATAGAAAGCAAAGGTGGCTTAAAGACAAAGTGTTGCATTGTTTATTGAATTTTTTTTGTAGGTGGTGGGTGTGCCTCTCACTAAGAAACAGACAAATTTTGTGTAGTATTCTGACAAAAATAGAATCCTGTAATCAGTTCAATATTCCGTTACAATTTTTGGCTTAATTTAAAAATATTGTATTTCCTAGTCGAGAAGCTTCCTGTAATTCACCGAAGCCAGCAGCGCCCCAAGCAATCAATGCTTTTAGTATTTTTACAGGCTCTTGCATATTATCTGACTTGTGTGCCTAGGGTATGAATTGCTGTTGCTGCCCGCAGTGCAACTCAATCTTGGCTGAGAACTAATTTGCCTTGTGACGTGAATTTATTTTTTTGTATTTGGAATCCATTTATTATGGTACCTGCTTCAAAGTTACCTACTGATTAGCATAAAATTGGCTTATAACCTCCAGCAAGAACTACTTACCCAGCAACCTGTTTGGTCATTGCCAATTTTTTTGTCTTTCACCTTCCCCAAAAAACTTGCTCAGGTCGTTGACGAAAATTTTTCCTTCAAATTTTCCAGCAGTTCTCATTCACAGGTTATTAGATTCATAGATTGATTCTGGAGATTAAAGTTTTGAGTTGTGGCTCCTCCGGTTATTCCACTGTTCGTCAAATTTCATCATCGATATTTATTACGACTGACTCAAACACATTTTCCCATGCCTAATGGGAAATTTTTCAGTCGGTACAGACTAACTTTGTGTTGCAAAAAATATTTGAAATTTCCAGACGAGCAACTCCTGAAAATTGTGACATAATTGGTTCTTTGCACGCCCATTCTAAAAGCTCTCCGTTTAATTTAAGTCAGACCTACATTATGCATAATAAGCAAAATGCAGGTATTTTTAGATAGGTAATTTCTTTTCTTATGTAAGACGCGAGAATGGCTTAAATTTTCGCGACCACAGACCTTGTTTTCGCAGTGTGCAACTGTCTTCGCCACAAGCCACACATATGAGAGCCTTTAGTCTCATTCTATTTACCATATCGCACTCTACTTCATACTCAAAACAGACAAATTTAAGAATGATACTAATTTAATGTGAAACCCATCACTACAACCGGAAGCTACCAAGGCTGTATTATATCACGCCTAAATTATAACCTAAGAAAAAATTATAGAAATCTTCAAAAATGTAAACTCCATATAAAGAAAATCAGAAGCCCGTATCAAGAAGTACTTTTACTTTATCCCATCAACTAAAAAAATTAATTAAGTTTCCTTTCACACAGCTGAAAAGTGATCACAGTGTTGTCAATAAACTACAAAGTAGTAATTTCTACCCAAATTGGAAGAAATTTCATGGGAAATATATAGTAAATGAATAGTAACAAAAACATCTTTTTTTTCAAATGGAGGACTCAGCACATTTCAAAAATTTTCCTATCTTGTACTCTCGTTAATTATGATGAGTGTGAGTTTAATCATTATGCAAAAATACCTACTATCATTCTCAGATGAGTCCCTAAATAAAGAATGAGTTTGTGCGTGAAGTGCTCCCCCATTGAAACCAGATAAATAATTTTTTTCATCCAACTGAAATCTCCTTTTTTTGTGAGAGGGACGATAAAAAAGAGATTTCGTGAACAAATAAAAAAATTTGTGAAGTGAAGTGAAGAAATGGATAACCAGCCACCATCCACTTTGAAAGAAGCTCTTGATTACTTAAGTAAATGAAACAAGTGAAACGCAAACTAAAAAGGAGAGAACGGACATTCTCTATATATTTTAGGAAGTGTATTCAACTGAAAAGGGGACTTTGTTTTCTGAAGATGCGCTTCTGGTTTTAAAACGGATATGGCATGACTGCCTCCTCACAGCTTATTTCGTTTATGAGAGACTAGGGACTGGGACTTAGAATTTTTTAAAAGTGTCCTCGCTTTTTACAAACAGAATAGCGAATAAAGAGAAGTATTATTGTTAATATCTAAGAGCTATTACAAAGAGGTTTAGCAAGCAACCGGACGGAAGAAACTAATTGTAGAGGGGATGATTACATTATAAAATAAAATCCGCGTCTGAAAAGGTACAACTTGTTTTTTTTAATATTCATAGATATATGTAAATTGTCTTTTAATTTCTTTTAAC
>JAHZND010003834.1:0-12361 GCA_027744115.1 Acrocyrtus sp. NNG-2020 | reverse complement strand
TGCCAGTGCAAATTAGGCTTGTGTAACTAGCTTTCACTTTCATGACGCTTAATTTCATCCGTATTTTAGAGGCAATTGAGATTACTTCTTAGTCATGGGTTATGATATATAGCTGTAGTCCAGCGGAGGCTGGATAAAAAAAAGTCAAGAGTGGGGGCAATACTTTAAGCTTTTAGTAAGTGGGAATTACAGCTCTTGTAAAGATTATGTAAAGAACGGGCGGATTTTGTGTGGATGTGTGCAGCTGAACTATAAATTTTTAAATGACACATTGGAAATTCACCACGTGAATCACATTCACATTGCGCTATTGCCTATTAAATTATGAAATCATTTTATTGATACCAGCTGTCATCAAAATGACGCTTCCTCTGGTTCTATCAAAAAAAGGAAATCGTTGTTAGTGAAATTCATATACCTATCCACACAATCTGCAAATGAGTGGAAGATTTACAGTCCACTTTTAGTTCATGCATTTAACAAGTTGCTGAATTATGAGGAGAGGGATTCCTGTTGATTCATGCAGATGCAAGGAAAAGTCACGCCTTTTCTGTACAGTTACGGTATAATTAACATTAGACCGCAATAAAAAAAACTTTCATTGAACCACGGCATTACTCACATATTAACTGTAAATCTTTCCGTTGTTAGTGTCAGTACATGATACAGATGTTTAAAGTTGGTGTTCTCGGATGACCCCAACATTTTCATTTTAGTTCTTTAGTTTCCCTATAAAAAGTGATGACAAATTATGGGATCATAGAATGTGCAAAGTATTTCTAGAAGACCGCAATGCCTGGTAATCGCATTTGCTAGAAAATGTGGAATTAAATGAACCGTTTTATACAATATGATGTACTTTGTGAGTCAGAATTTTACGTTTTAAAATGACTCATATTTCGTATAGATTAATCATAGTCGCGATCACGGTAGTTACATTCATAAGAACTTTTCATTTTGTGCCATTTCCTTTTCCCCAACACACACTCGCTCAATAGCGGAGCAGAGCTTTTTGCTGAGTGATGAACTGAAAAGGTGTCAAGAAGAGAATTTACACAGGTGGGCTTTTGAAATGGGAACAAATAACAGTCAAAGGAAAAAAAAAGTTATGATGTTGTCTGTCACTACTATCACTAAACTATTAGTATTAGGTAAATTGCCAATATGAACTTGGGAAACTTTTAGTAGTGTTAAATGAAGTATTTGGAAGTATTTGGTGTGGCGTTGTTTACAATGATGACTCTGTTCACTTCCTGTGACCTTATTCTACTTTAGTGTTATTGTTATTGGAGCCACTAAGCGAACAAATATACATTCCTAGCGCGCATCTTTTTGCTTTCAGATTCAATAGGTGAAGCTTCATATGTCAGCTTGCGGTTGTGGAACGTTGGAAGAGATGGTTTATAAAAACACAAAAAATATATTTCCCTGTAGCTAGAACACGCTTTCGGGAAGCGGGTTGGCCAATAGTCGCGTACACCCATGAGAAATGCTTCCCTTTTCATTTAAAATTTCGCTTTTTAGCCTTAAAAGTAGGTTATTGTTCAAGTACAGCTTGACATCTGAATGTAAAAAGAAAGTATTAGCATTACAAAATAAAAGTGAAGGAGAACAAGCAATATATGAGTTAGTTATTGCTTCGCTGAGGGATTTCACGATGACAAACATTACATAAAAAAGCACAAAACAAATTTTACTAGTGTTGTTGCTTTGAAATTATAGCGTGTTGTAAGACAGCAGAAAGTAGATGTAAAATTAATGTTCAAGATTGTAAACCAAATTTTATAGAGCTCAGATGTTCTCTTGACTTTTTTATTTTGCTGAAGTCATCCAGAAATGATAGCGCCAGTTGCATCTTGTAGTTGGAAGCTGACAAGGCAAAGGAAAATTAGAGTGCAGCATAATGGCTTGTATTTTAGGCTCCTTGATGAATTGCAATATCCATAAAATGCTAGTCTGATAAATGACGAGGGTTTAAAATTGCATTGAACTTTTATTTTCTTTTAAAAAAGAGAATAATGCGCGTGGCTTGAGAAATTAAAAAAAAGTCTTTTCTGAAAAAAATGCAACTCCCGAACTATCATCTTTTTACTACTGCTTCTTCTGTAATGGCTGAACCTTCGACCTACATTTATTTACGCTGCAAATTTTCACATGAAGAAGGTAACATCCGCCCATTGGCAAAGATGATAGTGGACGGAAGAATTGAAGGACAGCAGGGAGGCGCATTTATGGAGGGTGGTGGGAGAGAAGAGCGGGCTTTCGTAGGAGGAATTTGGGACAGGAAGGCCAAAAAACTTACTACCATCAGCAAAGACTTAAAAGACTGTCTTACAGCAAACAAAATATAGTCAAGAGTTGCATCTTGCATATTTGCGCTGGTGATGAGATAATAAGTTTTTGACAGGACATATGGCTTCTGCTGTCTTTAAGGTGATGTACGGCCACATATGGGAAGTTGCATTCGCTAGTGATGACAATGCTAATTAGCAATTTCATTTAATTGTATAATCACTCTGAAAACAACCATGGGCTATGTGGGTTGAGGTCAAACGTAATGTTTGTTATGGATAGGAGCAATGCTAGCTAAAGCACAGTTTACCCGAGGTGATTGTGTTTGCCATTGCATTAAAATGAGTTTTAACTGTGTCGGTTCATAACAGCAAGATTCTTATTATTTCTTACTTTTTCCGTTTTAAAAATAGCAATTTAACAAACTTTTCTTTTCGTTGCACTTTTTCCTGTTGAAATGTCATTACTAGACTTGCAAGTTGCGTAACATTATGCCAAGTGAGTTGACGCCAAAACTGCTGAATTGAGTTTTGGGTCAACACTATACTGTTCGTGAAGAGGATTTTTCACGGAGTTGGATTTACCCTCGCATGTCGAAATTTGATATGTTAAACGAAGCCAGCAAATGCACAGTTTTTCTTAGCTTTTTTCCATTAAAAAGGAGAGAGTTCAATATAAAATGCTTGAAAAATGAGGGAATGGTTTGTAAATATCATGCATCATTCATGCGAAGCAAGCGAGAGTAGAAGCGAGGCGAGGGTTGTGCATTTTTCAGCTAGTCTGATTAAAATATTAACACAACCGAAAAAATGTTAATCTATTTGGTGACATGACATCATGTCATGGCGTTTCAATACACAGTTCCTTTTTTCTAGAGAGTGGGAAAGCCGAGGATTATTTCCACCTCGTTCACTCTCTGCCACGCTCAGCTCTCTAATGCAATGCCAAGAAAGAAAGTGAAGCTAACAGCAAAAGGCGACTTGTCTCGATGGGAGAAACCACGTATTGAGCTTTCAAAAAAAAGATGAGAACAAGTCAAGGTGATTTTTTATAGAGAGGCAAGAAAAATTGATGTCTGACAGGTTTTCGTTGATAATTCAGACAATTTCTTGGACCACCTTATTAATGCAGGAATCTAGATACGGCGTTGTTTCTCAAATGAATGGGAATGAATAACAAATTGATGATGGATTGGATGGATTTTGCGATGTAGAGTACATCTGTTGCTGCTACTACTAATATGATTGATTCATTACTGCTATTATTTGGCTGTAATCTGCAATAAAAATTGCTTTTTTTCAGAAAAGTGGTTTTAGCCTGTCCATTGAATGCAAATTACATTATGCCACAGAGCCTACACGAGAATTTGTGAAGGAGGAAAGGCAAAGTTGAAGGATAAAATTGCATAATTTTAATTGTTATGTTTTTTATATATTCTGATTTTAACAGACAAGCAGCAAGAGCTCGACCTTCCTTCTTTGCGAATTGACGAAGTCGAGCCTGCAACAGCATCTGCGGCCATTGTTTCAAGCCAGAGCAAGCCTCCAGTTTCTGAATCCAGAAAGAAGTCAAGTCATGGAAAAGTTACACCTTCTTCAATTTCGTTGTCCGCAACACCCACAGCAATCCAGGCAACGCCATCCTCAGGGGCATCTGCGGCGCCGTCCCAACCCACGACCAGTTCAGCTCCTGGTCAAGACGCCCAAGTGGCTAGTGAGGAACAAGGGGGCAAGAGCGTAGAGCATCCCATGTCCCACATCACTGGTGCTAGGAAGCCTTTGGCGCATGTGAACAGTTTAAGTTCTACAGAGCGCATCCCCAAATATGGAATTGAAACTCCATACGAAGAAGAACTAGGACAGGTGGGTTGAATTGATACTTTGGAATTGCGTCATTCCTTTCTTCTTTTTTTTTACAAAACCTTTGCTTTGTGTTTAATGATCCACGAAATATTATCACAATTCACAAGTTGAGCGAGGGTAAATGGACGGCGAATTGTCTGATGCGGAATGCAGACGAAAATAATTAAGTTCACAAAAGCGCTTTGGTTGCGCGTGCAGGTGGAGAGAGTTGATGAGGCAATTTCATACAAAAATATTTTTTTGTGCTTTCATTTTCCTATTTTGATTATATTTACCAGGAAAATATTTTGACACGAATGTTATTATTAGCTACTAAAGCGAAGATCTTTGATTGAATGAATACAGAAAAACGGTTGTAGGTAACTGCGCACTCTGGTTTATGTCGCTTCCTTCATTTAGTCGATTATGAATTAATTTTGGGCGATTGCGATTGTGATTTTTGCATTGGTGCTAGTTTTAGCTATGTCTACTTCTTTTTCTGTACTACCGCGTATTTTCATAAAACTCATGAATTGTTAAGTTCCGACTGAGGTAAACAGAGACGCAGATTATTGCATTTTTTGTAGGTAAACAGAAGGCAGTCACGCATGCTGATAAGCCATTTTTATGAACTTATTTTCCGCATCGGAAATTACTAGAATAGAAACCCGTCTCGGGTAAAGAAAGGTGGTGGGATGAACGGTGTGAGTGGGCTGCATGATGGTGCACGGCACGAACGTAAATATTATCAAAAATGCTTCACATTGTCAAAAGTGTTTATTTCCTCGGTCATTTTTCTGCGTACTTTGCTCGCTCTACGCTCCCGCTCCGACTTGTCATTTAGTTATCAATTGATGTATTGCTTTTAATATAGCTTCTGGATGATGTTGACAAATGGGGAATGGATACCTTCCGCCTCGATGAACTGTCCAATTGCCGGCCATTGACTGCCGTTGTTTACGCTGTTTTTCAAGTAAGAGTAAAACAAACATTGCTCTGTTGGCTTTTTGTTACAGAAATGAGGACGGATGCGAACTGGAGGGCTAATTTTTTATTAACTTGTTCTTGCAGGAAAGAGATTTAATGAAGACATTTAAAATCCCGGCCAAAACTCTAGTAACGTTTCTCATGACGCTAGAAGATAATTATATGTAAGTTGCAAATAATTTATTCTCTAGTAGATAACTAATGATGAACATTTAAGTACTAACAAAATTGTCACCAAATCGAACCAAGTTTAATTATTATTCCCAACAACATTATTTATTTTGTTTATTTTTGTTTTCCAGTCGAGAAGTACCGTATCATAATAGTTTGCACGCGGCGGATGTTGCTCAGTCCACGAATGTGTTACTCAAATCACCGGCTCTCGAGGTAAAGCATTGCCCCATGGAAAAATAATTATGACTCTATTTTTTGGAAAACGTTTTATCGAATTGCGATCTTTTCTAATCTGTACCTTTGACCTTTTAAACGTAATATTACATAAGCTTGCTGCTTTAGTAGAAACTCGTATGCTCCAAATGGGCGGTCTTTATTGTTGACTTCAAAACATAATCTAATTTTAGAACAGTCTGAAAACGTTTAAAAGAATATTTGTTATGCTAATGAATTGTTTTGAGGTAAAAATATCTCTGCATTGTGGAAAATTACAGAATGTGATCTGTTGAATATTAATAGGTGCTGGCCACCGATATGTCGAAACACATGAGCTTACTTGCTGACCTGAAGACTATGGTGGAAACGAAGAAAGTTGCTGGGTCAGGTGTACTGCTATTGGATAATTACACTGATAGAATACAGGTAAGAAGACAAAGATTGGAATATTACATAAATGCGGACGCTCGGCGCTCCTTGTGAAAGTAATACTTATGTGCTAATTGGATATGTCAATAACTTAGGTCCTTCAAAACATGGTCCATTGCGCTGATCTGAGTAATCCAACTAAACCTCTTGGTTTGTACCGACGGTGGGTGAGCAAAATTATGGAGGAGTTCTTCTGTCAAGGGGACAGAGAACGGGAACAGGTTAGTTGGTATTTATAAGTATTAAATCGTAAGTTTTATAAGTAGGGTGGGTCCTGTAGCACAGGTATAAAATAATACAATTCTTCTTTTCCAATTAGGGTCTGGACATATCACCCATGTGCGATAGGCACAATGCTACGATTGAAAAATCTCAGGTATGAGCTTTCTTTATGGAACGCGACCTTCGATTTTTTTATTTCTTGTGAGTTTCATAAATGGGCAATCGTAAATTTTTGTTAATTTACATTTTATGACATTTTAGGTCGGCTTTATCGACTATATTGTTCACCCATTGTGGGAGACATGGGCTGACCTCGTCCATCCGGACGCACAAGACATTCTAGATACACTGGAAGAGAACCGTGACTGGTACCAAAGTATGATTCCCCCTTCACCCCCTCCATCAGCGGGCAGTGAGGACTCAGTCCAACACAAATTCGATGAAGATCTAGAGGGAGGTGCTGAACTTGTCGAATTGGAGGAGGAAGAGGAGATGCAGGCAAACAATCCCGACTCTCCCAAGGAGGAAAAAATTCAATTTCATATTACGCTTGAGGAAGGGAATAATGAAAGTGAAGAAATGTGACGATGTGACTCTCCGCACTCAGTATCTTCCAATTCATCGTCGTCGCACTCGTCAATCATTTCACGGCCTGTCGCAATAGCCACCGCAACAACATCCACTACCATACAGTGTCCCACTGGATCGCATCAGATTGTCTTGCAATCCAAACCTTCGTGTTCTTCTTCAAGTACTCTTGAATCTGTCAAGCCAAATCATCAAGTTTCTACATCGTACCAGTCGCAATCCTCTTCCGCAACTCCCTGCTCCTCGACCACGGGGACTGCCAAATCAACCCATTTCAATCCTGCCAAATCAACTTTTCATATGAGGAGTGGTAATCTCTTTTCGTCATCCAGTAAGCAAGTTTCGTCATCTTCAGCCTCTAGTAGCAGTACGCAGAAGCAACAGTATCTTCGTCCTTCCAGTGCTCCCTGTGCCGCTGGTATCAACTTTTCATACGAGGAGTGGTAATCTCTTTTCGTCATCCAGTAAGCAAGTTTCGTCATCTTCAGCCTCTAGTAGCAGTACGCAGAAGCAACAGTATCTTCGTCCTTCCAGTGCTCCCTGTGCCGCTGGTCCTTCTTCTTCGCCTTCTAGCAGTCGGAGCGGGACTAGTACCGGTAACGCTCCGTCAACTTCTTCTGGCCATCCTAGCCCTAGTATATACCGCAGAGTGGTAACGAAAATGAAAAACTTATGGAAGCGGTGACGAAGGAGAAGGGGAAAGGTTTTGTGAGTGAGAGCTCTTCTGTCACTCAAGTAAAATGACTACACACACTGTATAAAGGTATTATGTTTCGAGTACTGAACTGAATGAACTATACGTTGGTGTCGGCGTTGCAAATCCCTCATAGTAATTACGCTACGATGTAAAAGGGTTAACAGTATGATAATATCCATATAGTAAAGTTACATTATCTGATCGCTTATATGTTACTGACCCTATTCATGTATTTATTAAGTCTGCGTTCACTGTCAGAGTTAAGTAAAAAGAAAACACCTAATTGCCAATCCTGCTTTAAGTTGGTGGTGGTTGTGTACAGCAGCCGAACAATTACATTTCTAAATCATACCGTAACAGACTTGTTTTCTAAAATCGTGTAATATCTATATTTCTGTGTGCGTAATAATATTGTTAGCGAGAACTATGCTATATACCAGAGAGCTATACATACACAATACAACTGAACTATTTTGAATGTGATAAGTTAAGTGTTTGTATTTTACAGAACCAGGAAAGAATCCACAATATAGAATCGTCATGACCCTTTGTAACGTGCTTAACTTACAAATTACAGTTTACAATCAACAGTACACGCCTGTTTCTCTCTTGTCTGTACTGTTCCTTTCTCTGGTCGGTATTGTTGTCTCATTATTACGGTAGCAGGAAAAGGAAGATATGTTCAAATATTACCTGTAACAATTAATGCCACAAATTACCACTGCATGCCATGATCAAAAAATACTGTAGGGAGATCTATTTGAGAACTATAAGAAGAGATAAAAAAATGGTTATTTAGGGAAAAGGGACTGTTTCATGCGCATGTACAATCGATTTCGTAATTATACTTGTACTATATAGGACACGTTTTTGGAATGCATAAAAGGCTTTTTCTTTTATCTACATGATCATTAAGTACAGGTAAAATAAAATAGGTGTTGTCACAAAGTGTGACAATAGTTCGTTTTCGAGAGTGTGTTCCCTGGCGGAATCCACAAAATTGCACATCTCAAAATATATATATATGTAATTTCTGTATTGTACATGACCTTTCATGTAAAAATCTCCCCATAACAGTTTCTGCTTTCAGAATTCATCTTACAAGACTAACTTTATGCAGCTTCTACAGTTTACAGTTTTAATAGGAAATGGAGTGTGAGAGAGATGCGCATCACAAGTTTTTGGGTATGAGTAGTAGTATCCATGATCGTTATCATTATCGTAGCCGACAAGTTTTGGATTTAGTATGTGAGTGGAGTATATAACCAAAGCGATACCTGATGAAAACAATTTTAACCACCTTTTGAGTACATATTAATAATTATTTATAGTGTTTAGGGCAAGATAGCAATTTAACATGATTTCCTTGTTGCGGGCGACAAGGTATTTTTTAGTAGATTTTCAACTTACTTGCATTTTAGTGTATTTACTACCGAATATTTTTAATTGTCACTCACTTTGGAGGTGAGTTAAGTTTATAGTGGAGTACATGGCAGTAAATTACGTAATGGTATTTTGTGCTTTTGATTTTTTTTGTTATTTATCCTTTCAGATATGGTATAACTTAGTGGCTATTTTATAAGACATGTATAATGTACGAGTATAATTATGTAATTTTAGTTAATTGTGAAGAAGGCAAAAACGCCTAAGCTAAGGCTTAACTATTTCCTGCGAAAGTAAATAGAGAATACCCTGCTATGTTGTTGCAGCTACAATCAGTCGAATAGAACTGTATGAAGAGGAAATAACACTTTATGTACAAACTATGAAGAATAATATAATAATGAGTAATTTTAGATTAAATATTTTATTATAGAGCTTCTAAGAGTTTCTGTGCTTGTGGTATACAATTACATAAGAAGATGTATTACATATTTTAATTTTTTGCGTCGAAGTCGTTTGTTCGTTCGTATAAATAAATATGACTCACTTGCGGAGGTTGTTATTAGAATATTATTGCAATGTATACTTATTGTTTAAGTTCTCTGCACAGCATGCTCTTCATCTTCATCGGGATAGTTTCCAGAACGTTGCGTTCTCCAAGAGTGTTACGGTAGTCGTCATAAATCATATATACAACTTTGACAGGGATTTGAGGGAAGAATATCATTAGCTATTAGCTCTCCTAAGTGGATTTCGAAAGTTAATTGTTGTAATTAATCTTTAAGTGTATTGTTCTCTATTAGTGTGGTGGTGGTGGTGTGAATGAACTGAAAAAAATAAGGAATAATTTATGTGGTTATCTGTTCTGTGTTGCTTTCTTTGTCACTTCGGTTAATATTGTTCGTGGTAACTTATATAACGAGATAATTATTAAAGTGTAATGGAATCACACTAGAAAAGCTCTCATTCTGATGTAGGATATAGGAAGTATGTATACTAGTAAATAGATACGATTTGGTGCTTACACATTAACTCTCGTTTAGATGTTTTAGTAAACTGTTAATTGTTTTAACTAACGAATTATTGGAGCTAAAGCGTATGTTTAAATGGTACCGGCTACCAGAAAATTGTATAAAATGCTATTGAGCAACCTGGGATGCATAATATCAGTAGCTATATACCTCTTTACATGTGTCATTTGATTTACACAGGGAAAAAGCAGCAGCACAAATAAACCGTACGCATTTTTTTAAAAAAATTACATATTATGTTTGAATCTAGTCACATTTACAGTTTTTTGGGACAGGTTTCCTGAAAATATTACAATATACATGTATCGACTAAGAATTTACTATCTTATGCAATTAAAGATGGGTTTAATTTACTTGAAATCGTTTGCGTTTATTTGAGATTACAAAATACATAGCTAAAACATACATTTCTCATCCTATACGATGAAGCAGAAAACAACTTATTGCCAAAATTCTCATTCGTCTAAGAAAAATTGAAGTTTGGGCAACTTTATTGATGATAAATTTCTCTGTATTTGATGACGATGTTTAATTGACACATAAATTTTTACATATCCATAAATTGAATTCATTATTATTATATACTAATTATATTTCGGAGAAAGAGGGTGATGATTATACATCATTATATAATATTATTCGGATGTGCTATGCAGTGTAATGTAGCAGATAATTTTGTAATTCTGCACATAGAAATCAGTAAAACTGTAAAAACGCAATCGCTGTTGTTGTTATTATGACTTTGGGAAATGGTTAGCTCAGTACCTATGTAAGTGAATTAGTATGTTCATCGTATTATTTTTAAAAATTTGCTGTACAAATATCTACCTTGTACAATTCGACACTTCTCCGCAAAATTTTTTTTGTTTTTTTGTTCATATAAAAAGGCAGATGCAGAAAGAAGCATTTTTATGTGTGTGGCCATCTAAAGACGCAGTGAAAACTTGGAAATTTTATACAATCATTTAATCATATTTGAATATTATAGACCTAGCGTAGATGTCGTGTTAAAAATATGTATACCTATTTACCTTTAACTCAGCTGCAGAGATATGATCTGAAAATTTGTACGTACTTGGAGCACTACACATACATATTACAAAGTTTTCGCTGCTGTTAACTTTTACTTTTAGCAAAAAAAGAACTTTGCAATTGCAACTTACATAAAAAAAACTTGCAGCAGCGATTCTACAAAAATATAATCCAATCAATATGACTATTATGCAATCTGTTTTTTAAAGATGACCCTGTCCTTTTGAAAAACATACTTGAGTTTTTATACGATTAACTGACTTAAACTTAGACGTGTAGAAGTTAGCAGTTGCCAGCTAGAAAAAAACTTTAAAAGTATATCATAATACAGACGTGTATAGATGTTAAGTAGACAATTAGTTAACGTGTTCTGTATAGCCAATGTTGTTATCAGATTCTTTAGAAGTTAGTTCAAATTTTAGAATAAGAAAAAGAAGAGAATATATCGGGGAATGCTAAAAAATATTTACCTTTACGAAGAAAAAACTTAGTTTTTATCCATCCGGGCAATGGGGCAAACTGATCCACTTGTAGAAATTTCGCAGTAACACGGAGTGTAATAGGTAAAAACCCATGCCAGTGTGTTGCTAAAAACTCTGAAGGTCGAGTATTTGTGTAATATTTTGGACATCTCTACTGGTACTGGTAGTGTAGAGAGAATCAGTAGAGAGTAGAGAGCAGAAAAAAATTGACAGTATATGAGAAAGAGCTGTAAATTAATACGCCACCACCTTTTGCACATTGCATTGCATATGAAAAGGTTTTAAAAACGAAGAAGCCGGGCCACGTCCAAAATAGTCCCACCCTTTCCCCAGTGTGCGTATTTTCTGTTGTATGATTTTTAATTAGCGGTAGCTACTGTTAGTGTCGAAAAGTACATTTAACGTTTTATAGATACTCTAACTACTACTCTTAGACTAGTGAAAAAATTTTAACGGGAAGAGTATTGTAACTTGTAAGCCAGAGCATCACTACACACTAAACCTGAAACAAGAACAAAGCGATGATTAAATAAAGAGTTTTAAAGAATATGCTGAAAACGATAACCGATTTTAGTAATTTTTATTTTATCCATATACAACAAGCGGTTCCATTCTTATTAAACGCAGTCAATTTAGCGGCTGCCTTCTCCTTGGAAAACTTATCATCAGCAGCAAAAAACTGAAGTTGCACTTGTAGAGGTACCTCCATGCGTGTTTTATTCAGCTTTCCATCAATTTATGCGTCGCCTCGTCCTCATGCCTCTTCTCTTCATGAAAATATGTAGGTAAATATGAATAATAAGAGCATGCATAAAAAGTACACAAATCGTTTAATACTGGAAGACTACGTGTTTATATACTTGTCTATTTAAATAATTCACCAAGTTTTTCATTCTTATCAAAATTATGTAATTCGTTAATCATTTCATCCAAAGGCTCTCCGCCGTCTAGTATCTCTTCCAAGTTATGAGTTGTGAACCCAATTCT
>JAHZND010003832.1:0-15477 GCA_027744115.1 Acrocyrtus sp. NNG-2020 | reverse complement strand
CTTTGCAGGGAAAGATAATAAGATCTTTGAGGACTTTGTCAGAATCTGCTTGCCCGTTACGGAGGTGCTCCGGATTTTCAACTACATTTGGAATCCAATTGATGTTTCCAGCGCTGAGTTCAATGATTTGGACTTTCCAAAAATGAAAGTCTTTGAAATTAAAGGCGAGGTGCCAAAAGCTGGAAGCAATATTCCAGCTATTGAAGGTCCCAAGATTTCTACGCTGCCACAACTGGTAATGGGAGCAGCCAGGAAACTAACTGATTTTGTACTTCGACTGACCTCGACAGATCGAGAGGAGATAAAGAGAGTTGCAGAGGAAATCCTGATGTTGCTTCCGTGCTCACTCGAGAAACTGAATATTAATCTGCCGGCTATATTTGAAGAGCACTTTAAAATTTTGAAGGACAAGAATTTGAAGATTGTAAACTTTCAAGTTACTTGCGACGATTACATCGGCAGCAGCAAGGCTATCCGTGAATTTTTTTCTACACTGCCAAAATCACTGAAAGAGTTGACGATTGGCGGAAAGTGTGGAGATATATTCCAGGCACTTCCGCGCTTAAACAAATTGCAAAATCTGAAAATAGAGGGGTCACGCACCGCACGGCTCTCACTTCCTGATCGTTTTCCAAGTCTCACCGTTGTTGATATTAAGGATATCAAAACTGCAACTGCGTATCAGAAACTGCTTGAATGCAATAAAGCATCTGACACTACCGAGGAGTTCCACTTACCTTGCCACTATCTTCAGCGCCCATGCGTTAAGCTGGCTGCCGTTTGCTTTCCCCATATCAAACGTCTGCACATTCCACAATCTCTTTATGCTGAGCAGACACTTCAGAAGGTCATCAAGTACTTACCAGAAATTGAAGAACTTTCCATTTCATTCGCCAGTCTGCGTGGTGCAAACGGCGACGCTTTGCTCTGCGGTGTGACGACAACATCAGACTGGAGCAGGCTACGAAATGTCAGCTTATCGAATGTCACGCATGAGAGCATCAGGGACACACCCAACATCTTGAGATTAACAAGTAAGCTACTTCATCACCAGCAAACTTCATTATCCATATGAATTTTATTCATAGTATAAAATATAAATTTTGAGTTGATGCTTTTTCCAGAGTTAAAGAAGCTGATGCTAAAGGATTGCTTTTACATCTACTTTACTGACTTTACAGTACATTTCGTACTTTTACAAATGCAAAATCTCCAGGAATTGCATGTTGAGCGATTGCAGGTCATATAAATAAACAAGGTTTGTAAATTTTCTGGAAATTTTAAGTTTACTTGCAAATGTGCAATTGTTATAGGTGAGTGCTGCATACATGGCTCTGCTCGAGGAGAAGCTGAAACTTAAAATCACGAAGAATTCACACCGTCATTACGACTAATTGACTGAACTCTTCTTCCTGGCGTCTCAGTCTACTGTTCTTCAATGTCATTACGAAGCTGAAATGTGAAAAATTGGAGGGGGGTTTGAGGATTTTTGGTGAACATCATTTTATGAACAATTGTATTACCATTGATACAATCTATTACTTGAAAGAAACGTAAAAAAGCTTGAGTAGTACATAAATGTAGTGAAATTTAGAAAGTGCATGGTAATTACCGCACATAGTTGTTAACTATTAAATATGCTATTTGTAGGAAGAAAAGTAAAATGCAAAATTATATTTAAACTGGATTAAGATTAAGATCGTGTGAATTTCTTCAGTTTTAACTACCGCCAATTTTGTTTATGCTTCCTTAAGTTTCTTACAATCAAAGTATTGTAATTTTTAATAAATATATTACGGCACTTTTTGAAGTGCTAATGCTTTAATTGTGTAGTAAATAGCTGAAACAATAATGTTACCATTTTATCAATTTTTATTTCTAAATCATTAATTCTAAAAACTTTCTCCTCACATTCTTACAGCAAAGTTACATTCTGGGCAGTTGCCCTAAACTAGAGCTTTCCAATTGATCCTTCCAAAACGAGGCAAAACCTGAAGCACATACCTATTAATAGCAAGAGTAAAGTTTAATAAGAACAATGAGAAAATCCCATTATCTTATCTCTTCAATGATACATGACAATAGTCATATTTTGCAATATAAACATTGTCATTTCTCAATGGAAAATAGCAAAAAGTACAAATTACTACCAGAAAGCTGCACTCTCTGGGCAGTTATCTTAAACTACAACTTTAAAGCTAAAATTAACTGCATAAAAACTGAAGTAATATAAAGCAAATCCAATCACTTCTTTTCGGTGGAAAAGAAGCTAAACATTGAGCGTTTATTAGATTCTTCTTCCACTTCTTCTGGAGATAATTCACAAACCGCAGCCGCACGTTTTAAGGGGCTAATAAAAATTAACAGATTTAGAGAAATTGATCACAGCTTACTAATTATCTAATTATTAGTAATTAACATTTTCTGCAAAATTAGTTTGAAATTTTTGAATGTTACCTATGCAGCATTCTTATGTGCGCATTCTTTTTGCTCAGTTCTCTCTCTACTTCAACGCTTGCTCTCTTGAGGTCTTCAACTTCCTCTTCTAGTTTGCGTTTCTCGATTTTCATCTTTTCATAGTCGCGGCTGAAAAAGAGAAAAGCGTATACAGTGGAGATTCAACTTTTACTAAATATATCACAGCTATTATCCACTGTAAAATAAAATGATACATGGTATACCTTAATGATTCATAAATGGACTTTAGAAGGTCATGTTCCTTCTTCCAATCTGTGACTTCTCTGTCACGATTTCGGAGGTAAGCTCCAGCTTTGTCCTCATCTGAAGGGAGGTACACCCGAGTAGGCGGATTTTTTGCTAGTATGGTTTCCTTACAGGTTGGGCAAGTCAGTTTACATCTCACTTTATGGGGGCCGTGGGGATCCCCCTCGTTAAGAAGGATAGTACTGTATCAAAACCAAAATAGACAGTTTTGCTGAAAGTTAGACTTGACTTAATGACACTCAATTCATATTTTTATCATAACAGTTTAATATGTATTCTTTACTCTTCTTCTGCCCGTCTTTTTGCAGTGAGGAACCACATTAATAGACATATTCGATGGAACAGATGTCCACAGCTAGTTACCACCAAATCTGTAGTTTGGAGCTTTTTTTGTTCCGCAGTTTTGCAGAAAGTGATGACTAACTCTTCTAGTATTTCAGAATCAACTTCAGTTCCAGCAGGAAACTGTAATGATTCCAAACAGATTGAGCAGTCAAAGGAGGAGACACGCTCCCCCTTCTTGATGGCAGCTTTTGTTCCAGATCCACGACTTGGCCCAGCCACTGGCTCCGTCGCCGTAGCTCTTCCTGCGCCAGAATTACCCCCTTGCTGAGGTCGTAGTATCCCTCCCTGAGGTTGTACTACCCTTCCCTGAGGTTGTACTACTCCTCCCTGAGGTTGTACTACCCTTCCCTGAGGTTGTACTACTCCTCCCTGAGGTTGTACTCCCCCTTCAGTCTCTTCACAGGAGATCCGAATCCGAACAGAAAAATTCGCCATCGTCTCCAAACTCTAAAAATATTTTACATGCAAACAAATATAAATGCACAGGTAAAAATCTTTCACTTGAAATTAACGATTTCTTCCTACAGCCACCAATCTACAAACACAGCCTGCTTCAGTATAACTTACAGCTATCAAATTAAACACGGAGAAGCCACACTACATAGCATTCCACAATTCAGAATAATAAACTCATCCTCTTACTTCAGTCACTCACCAAGGACAACAATTACAATAAATTTCCTTCCCTTCTTTCGTCGTATTCTTACACAAACACATAATAAATTAAAATAATATAACTAGGTATATTATATATAACTGCAATTAAGTCAAGCTTACCTAATTTCTCCCTTTTCCGCACAAGTCCGTTCGTCAAAAATATTCAAAATCGTTGCAAATTTTTTTGCCAAAAATATTCAATACTTTTCACAGAGCAAAAATATTTTTCCCAACAAACCCACAGAAGAAAGATATTCTCTCTACCAGCAACAAGAAAATTCGAAGTGACGCGTCACCCAACTTCTTCCCTTTCCTTACTTCCAACTCATATCTGCAATACTTATCAATATTTCTCGTCAAATCAAATCATTGAATGACTATCTCTGCTCGTATATGTTCACCCAACCACGCCGGATCATGGCGTCGTACCATTACATTATGTGCATTATTCAAGCAAACGGATTAAAATGTACGTACTCCTTCCGAAGCTGGGAATTGCTACCATTAAATGTTTTGTTAATTGGCTATATACATACATATCACTAGCATTTCATACTGCAGCTTTTTTGGCTAATTGTTTTATCGACGCATACCCGTCCCCCAGCCACCTTCTTCATTTTTTGCTTCTCAAGTCAGAAATCCTCAGCAAGGAGGAGTATTTAGTTGAAGAAGGAAGAAGGAGAAATGTGAGCGAGAGCCGAGCCTTATCATAACCATGTTACCTTCTAACGACAGAAATCATATCCTGTGCAAATTGCGAGTTTTAGCTCGTACCACCATAGACTAGACTACCACAATAAAATTAAATGACTTTGCCTTTTTATTATGACACTTGTGTAGCAGTACGACCCAATTCACGAAATTCAGTATAGTCCATTTCCGGTGAGTTTATACATATAACGAACATTTTGCTTGCTAACTTAAAATGCTTCTTTATTTCGACTTTCTGCTAATCGTAAGATGCATGAAGATGAAGCATTATAGTCCTCTCAGCGTAAATGCATATGTATTGGATGAGGATGCTCTCCTAATGCTCTTTACCTAATTTAAGGAAAGGTATGATTTAATAATATTTTTGGTTTGGAAAGAATTTTTTAGCCGAGGCTCGGCTGTGAGTATGTAATTTAACTAGGTATGCAAGCATTTATGTTTGCGTGCGAAATTGGTTGAGCAAAAGCTCAAAGATATTAAAATCAAATCATATTGTACTGCCATCCTCTCCTATCTTGAAATCATTAATCCCCTGTCGTCGCTCGAAAATTGAAGAACGCATTTTTGTTTTAAGCAGACACATAAGCGCTTTTAATGTCTTTCATGATAAGACCATTTTCATGCATATTTGTCTCTCTACGGCTGCTTTTTCTAGTCCCATCATCTCAGCTCCCTCTCTCTCCCACACTCCAATAAGAAAGGATACTGCAAAAATTCCAGCTAGGAAAAAAGCGAGAAGAGAAGCATCAGCATCAACACTATCAACAGCCTTTCTTCACGGAAGAGCTACAAGTCGTCAGAAAATGGCACGTAAAGTGCAAAAAAGGTAATATACCTATATAGCTCCCTCCTATACTAGACTCTACTATACTATACCAGCGGGAAATGATTGCGTACAGAAAATATCTCCTCTCCGTCTTTATCATTCCTTTATATCGGCCTAACGAGAAAGCGAGGCCGTTTCATATATCAATTACCTCAAAAAGGTTTTTTGTTGTATAAACTATTCTAATACGGAAGCTACCTGTTGGATTTTTTTCTGAAAATGTACAGATCTAATATATTATGTGAAGCCCAACAAAGTTTGTTTGAGATAATTTGAAAAAAAAACTGGAGATGCTCTGGATATTCTGTACCCTGCATCACATAATATCATCATGCCATATCGGCATATATACTTACCTATTACATTACAGTAAAATCCTTCCCGCTCCTGATAATTTTTATTTAAGAGGTATTTTTAGTATTTTATAGATACTGTGCCAACTACGCTACTCCAGTCTGTACTTTGACAATTAGTCGCATTAGTCTGAAAGTTAGTAATGCAAAGATCAAAAAGTTCCTTGAGAGGGAAATGCGTCACTCTCTTTGTCCCGCTTGCTCAGCTCCTCTCTAAATCTAAAAAAAGGCCAATTTAGACTGTTTACAAAGTGGTTTCCTTTTCCGCATCCTTTTCAATGATTTGTATGAAAGCTTGAAGTTCCTCAAAAATAGGGTTATTGTATAACTGTACATCTCTACTCTTCTCTTGCCCCGTGCTGTAACCCCATCTCAACAACGCATTCGCGACAAAATCTCACCTGGAAACGGGTATTATTGAATATGCTCAGAAGTTCTACGGCGTTTTGAGAGACACGGGGGCGGCAAAAAAACAGGCTATAGAGGCTAGTCTTAGCGTTTACTTGTGAGAAGTGTTGCTCCTTTTTTGAAGAGGCTCGTTACGGCATTTTAAGGCTTGGAAAGATGAAGAGGGGATGGGAATGATGATAGGATGCTTGTTGTATTTTGTATATCCTGCTAGTCCTAAATCTTGTAAGCTGGTAGAGTGAGTGGTATGGTGAGGTGTAGGTAAGAGCTTTCTTATATGTTTTCCTTTCATACAGATAGCTCAAGTTTTTAGTAGCTTTACTAATTTTTTTATCCCTTTAATCTCAGCTTTAAATATTTTGTCATTTTACAAATTTACTAATTCGGTTGGCTTGGAATCAGTGCAAGTGCAGTAGAAATACTGAAGAGTTAGAGAAATTCGAAGAAGTAGCTGAATCTTGTCAGGTTACCCCAATAGAGGTAATTTGTGATATAAAAACTTTTTTTTTGTAATTTAACTTTGATTGTTGACAAAACACTTCAGTAATTAGTGTAAAATTTTCTAGAAAATTTAACTAATAATTAGTTTGGACTGTGGAGAACTGTGGAGTGCTTGTTTTAGAGGAAAAGTAAAGTGGAAGAGGGATGCGTTATGTATTTACTTATATCTTTTTAATTATTTAGCACCGTTCCCGCCTGGTGAACCAGAGTCAACTAGCACCCGATTTAAATAACAGGTAACACTGTATTCAGAAGAAGACAAATTGAAAGTTTAATTGCTATCATGGAATCTGAAAATCCTCTGCTTAACGATCTGGTAAGCATGGATTTAGGTTATGTGAAAAAATGTGAAGTTGAATTTTCCTTAGCCGAAGTTATAGAAAATAGGCTTTTGAATTTGACGAATTTTCTCCAGGTACTTGATCACGTATTGGATTTTGTGATCAAAGTCCCAAGGAACACAAGTTATAATCAGATACCTGCGAACTTGGCCGATATTTCAGAAGAAATGAAGCGTTACAGATTAGTCTGTAAAACGTGGATGTGGTGTGCGACCCGTGCATTCCGGGCTATTAGACCTATTACCCGCTTTGAAAATTCCAAAGAAGAAAAACTGATCAAATTCTTGAAAATAATGAAGCCAACGTCTGTAATACCTATACAGCGGTTCGAGATTGATGCAGAGATTCTTTGCAGGGAAAGATAATAAGATCTTTGAGGACTTTGTCAGAATCTGCTTGCCCGTTACGGAGGTGCTCCGGATTTTCAACTACATTTGGAATCCAATTGATGTTTCCAGCGCTGAGTTTAATGATTTAGACTTTCCAAAAATGAAAGTCTTTGAAATTAAAGGCAAGGTGCCAAAAGCTGGGAACAATATTCTAACTATTGAAGGTCCCAAAATGTCTACGTTGCCACAACTGGTAATGGGAGCAGCCAGGAATCTATTGGAATTCAAGCTCGATTTAACTTCGACTGACCAGGGGAAAGTGAGAAAAATAAGCGAAATAGTTTTACAACTACTTCCACGATGTGTCACTTCACTTAAATTGATTATCCCTGAGACTTCCCAGGAACAATTTCAGATTTTGGGAGATAAAAAGCCGAAATTGAAAAAATATCAGCTTGCTTGCGACTCTTTTGTTGGAGACATAATGTTCGTATTCGATTTTGTTGGCATGCAAACAGGATCTTTGGAAAATTTGGCGGTTGGTGGAAAATGTGGAATTATATTGGAAGCATTGGCTTATTTAAGGACTGTGCAGTGTGCACTGCCGAAATCACGAGGCGCACAGAAGTTAGCTGTCGATTTGTTACCAAAGCTTGAAGTATTTGATATCAAGCATATTAAAAGGTCGTCTACGTTTCGGGAACTAGTTCTATGCGACAACATTTCCTTCTCCGTTCAAGAGTTCCACTTGCCTTGTCATTACCTTCAGGTTCCTTGTATTAAACTGGCAAAGAAGTGTTTCCCATACATCAAACGACTTACAATTTCAGAATCATTATATGTCGAGGAGACACTGCGGTACGTCTGTGAGCATATGTCAGAACTGGAAGAACTTTCTATTTCCCTCGCAAATATGCGTTCTAAATATGGCGACAGCTTGCTGTGTGGAATCCATTTTATGGACTGTCAGAGATTTGCGAAACAAGCAGAAGATTACTTTCGAGGAATAACTCTTGACGGCATCCCGCGCACATTCAATCTTTTGCATCTCACAAGTAAGCTTCCCCATTATCAACATAATTTTTACTAATTCTATTTACTAAATTTTACTAATCTTATAAATTCGCAATTTATTCTTTTCTCCAGAGTTAAAAAAGCTGGTACTGAAGGACTGCTCTAATGTCGACATTACTGACTTCACCGCACACTTTGCATTCCTCCACATGCCATATCTTGAAGAATTACATTTTGAGCAGTCGCGGGTAATTTTTAATAATTCAACTAAAGGTGGATTAAAAAATTTCGGGAAATTTTAAATTTACTTGTGAATGTGTCGTTGTCGTAGGTGAGTAATCAGTACGTAAAAGCCCTGGAAATTGGACTCGATGTAACGATTATCGGGAACGCTCGGAACTAAATGATTGACGCTGGCTACTGGTTCTGAATTGCATTGAGAAGTTACAAGTCAAAAATGTGATGGGAGTTTCCAGGAGAGGATAGAATAGACATGATTTAATACTTGAATTTTTATGCTTCCCGTCTACTGCTTGTTCTAGGTTTTACTCACTTTCTAAGACAGTTCTGCTGGAACTTACCTTTGTTACCTATATGCATTTCATGGGAAATAAAAATGATTGAGTAGTATTATAGCCATAGCAAGATTAAGAAGTAGCGAGAAATAGCAAATACTTTTCTAACAATTAACATATTAACATTAAGATAGTTTATCTCATCTCTCTATTACAATCTATTTGAAAGGAGGAAGTAAAATGAAATGTGAAACTAAGGAATGGATTTTAATTACATGAATTCCTTTGAAATATATAAATTTAAACTATTTGTCACTGGTTTTCGAACTATATCTTATTAATCAAAATTGCAAGTTTGATAAATAAATTTACCCAAGCAACTGAAAAAGGAAAATGAAAGAGTAGTATGTAGTATGCGAAGAAAAATATTTTTGAGCATTTTTCTTGTAAAAAGTTGTAAATATTCTGCTCCCTGTATAATACCGCACACATGAAATAACTTACATCATATAACCGTTACGTTATGCCTTACTCCACCACCACATAGGTAATATTCTAGTCTAAGGAGAAATTGCATATAACCCCGACCTCGACCTTGGCCTTGACGTGAAAGCTTGGAGTGATAAATTAAGTTAGTAATGTTAGCAACTTCCTTTCACCCTTTCTTAAAAATAGCATGTTCTTTCTAGAAACATGACAAACTCTCTTTAGCTCTGAAAGCCAATTTAAATCACATTATAGTCGATACTCTTCCAACTAAACATGGCTGTCCCACGAAGGAACAATAGTAACAGTTAGGCTTTTTATATAGGGAAATTATTTGTGTGCTTTAAAAAGATTTACAATGGGAAAGGTGAGACATAGGTGTTAGATTTCCCTAAAGTGCATGATGATGATGCAAGCAGCTTTAAAACCTTTATCTGTGAGTGGAAGAGTGTTCAGACGAATGAGAACAGACAAAAGCCATCTCTTTTATCCCACACAGGTAATGGCTTTAATGCGGTTAACACTTGTGCTTTTCTCAGACCAATGAATAGACAGACAGCAGCGGCCAACCCTCTTGCCTTCAGTAGACAATGGGAATCTCATTTTGGTAACTCGCCAACAAAGACATGTGCATGCAACAGCAAATAACGTACAAGAATCTTAGAAAAATATGGCTGCAATACCTACCTATACCGCTGCAGACATAATGTCTAGGCAGTCTATCAACTAGAAGAAACAAAATTTGTTGCGTTAATTTTTAAATTTTTATTTCATTTATACCTATTTAACTTTTACAGTAAACTGGTTTCAATACATTTGGATACCTTATTTCATTTTCAAGAAATATCTAGTCTATAACCAGAAGATTACAAAATTGCTTGTCTCACAGGCTGACATAGCATTGTAGAAAAAATATACCATTTTCACCCTTCCAAAAGATTTCCTGTTCATCTTTGCTTTGGAAAAATTCACCGGTATAAAAAGAACAACTAAATCAAAATTCAAAATTTAAAGGCATCGCTATCATTTGGTGATTAACAATGGGCACATCACTTAAGTCATCAATATCCCGAGATTCAATCCTACGTACAATACTACTAAAAATCATTTGTAACTATAATTTGCTGAAAGCAATTTGATGTGACCTTTCCGATAGTAAAAATTGAAATTAACTGCTTAGAATTAACCTCACAAGTAAATCTATTTACTAAATTATTAGGAGTGCACAGTGTAATTACATTAAAATAATTCCATTTATATGCTTTCCTTTTTATACCTTACTACTAAATAGCTTATTAGTGCTATGTTTCGAGTCGAAGCGTAGAAAAGTACAAACTGATTCACATAATTCAGATGACAACTCTGTGTGAATACAATTTATTGAGAGAGGCCCCGTCATTTTCTAATCCTAAACTTACAATGACATATGTAGTTAATTTACCAATTATCATTATCATAAATTTGGAACTTCATTTTCGACTATGTTTCATACAAAATTCATTTCTTAAACTAAACTAAACTTACAATACTTCACAGTCAAAACCGAAATACAAATACCACTCTATAGATTTAAACCTTTGTCTAACATAGAGAGCGCCATTTAAAAGTATGTACAATAAAGAATTTAAACTCTTTTCCAAAGCTCTTCTTTCACCTTATTTACAATTAAAACTAGTATCGACTTATCTAATAAATGCATGTCTACACATTAAAAGGAAAACAAGATATTACAATGGTTTGTAATATAATAACTACCTATTTGATTCATTTTAATTAGCCTAGTACAGAATTTCCAGTTTGAGTGTATAAGTTCATGACTGTCGTAGTTGCAATAAGCGGTATCCTTTTGGCTGTAGAGCAAAGATCTGGAAGGCCAAATAAAAGTGCAGAATGGTAAAAAAAAATGTTGTCTAGACTTTCCACGACGACAATCATGATGAAAATGGCATGGGGAAAAAAGTTGCAAATTTGAATTTTGTTCGCAAAAAGTTTGAAACTTACCTTTAGTCGGTGTCACTTATGTTATTTCCCTCATAATCAAAAAAAACGGCTTGAGGACCTGTAACGCTCATCTTTGCGGTAAGGAAACTGGCTCCCTCGCCAACATTGCTAGGAGTAACTCCCCCGGCTGCAGAGCTACAACCTGGTCTCGGATTTTCGGCCATCTTCTTGCGGATCGCGGCAAACTCACTCGGAAGTGGCATTGAAATATCTGCCAGTTTCTTAGAGAGGAAGACATAAGGTGGATCCTCCATTTGCCCCAACATGTTACTAACATAGTCCCTCATTTTGGGACCTTCGATTTTCCGTCGTTTTGCTTTTTCCACCTCGTCATCCAATAATTTTCTGGTTTTAGCGAGTTGCCGAGTAAGCTTACGAGTCTGATTTGCCTTCTCTTGCTGCAGTTTTTTCATGGCAACTTTCTTCGCCTTAACAAGCTCTTCCAGCTCCATTCGGCGTTTCTCTAGTTCCTCATCAAGCTTTGCATCCTCATTCGTGTCCACCTCCACCCCTGGCCCCTGCTCTACGAACTGTACTTTTAGCTGTTTCCCTTTTCCAGAACCGCCCTCCTTAACTAATATAGACACAGTTGATTGCCCACCGCCCCAATTGATACTTGTCGACGGCGTTTCTTTCGCTTTCTCCTGCATCTTTTGTTCCTCCGCACTCCCCCGATCATACAAATTCAAGTTCTGCATCATTATACCTTGCATCTCCCCCGGATTAACCAACAGCAGCATCGTGTCCTCTTCTACGTCTCCCTCCACCATTGCTCCCACAGAAATGGCACCTTGCATGGTGTTGAAATGCTGCTCCATCTCAATCCCTGATATCAATGGATCGGGAATTCTGTTCATTACACCTTCAAACATCAAAAGAAAAGTAAAAATTACAGATTACAGATTACCAAAGATTGCATACAATAAGCCTCCTATTGTACACAACAAGATCTACTTACCCTTAAAATCTCTATTCCTTTTTTTCACCGAAACACTTTCACTGCTACTGTTACTACTTTGCCACAAAATTCCTCAAATTTTAGAAGACAAGTTAATGTTTTCCTATGATTTAAACCCAACGACTGCAGAATAAGCACTGTCACAGCCTATCCCCACGAACAGGAGCCCAATAATCCAACTGAGCACGAAAGAGTATTAGTAAATTAGTGCAGCAGTGTGTAACGTGAGAATAGGAAGCCAAGCTAATCCGGCACATAGTCTCAGCCTAAGAACGTTTTTAAGTAGCGACCCCCTCTCCATTCGTTTGTCCTTTCTTCCCACAAAGCACTGACGCATTAACAGTGTAAATCAAGCCGACTCAACTAAATGGGGCAGCCCCTTTGTTATTAATTGTCCCCATACCTGTTTACTAATACAATAGCTTATTAACGTCGATCACAAAACGTTCAAAATGCTCCTTAGAGTAAACTTTAGGTACCAGAGGAATTCATATACATATCAATGATGTGTAAATTAAGTAGATTATTTAATTATCTTACTTGCGGCAGGGCGGACGGGCAGAAAGTTTCTTTAATTTGTTTAATCAGACTAACGAGTGCTGCCTCACTCACTTTTATTTTTTGTTTCCACTTGGATTATGCTTATGTGATTCATATCTGATATGATGACAGTCAGTGGTGGGACCCATCACTCCTGAGGGAGTAGGCAGGGGTCGGACTAGTGTGGAGTTGTTACAAATTATACCCTGGATTTCGAGAGGAGGGAAGAGGGGAAAAATTCTGGAGAGGAGGAAAGTGAGACGCCAAATATAATGTGGAGGGAAAGGGGAGTGAAGGGCGTGTAAAACTAAAATTGCAAGATTTTCCTTTCTAATTGCAGACTAGCCGTTACGACAGTGGAAATCTGTCCCAATCTGGCTTGATTTATCAAGATTTTACGTAAAATACGCATTTTTGTAATAATAATTTTGGTGCAAAATTAGCTAAAATTAGGCAAAATTTATAGAACAATTATTAGCAAAAAAGAGTGGAGGGAAGAGTGCTAATTTTTTTAAAGCCAGGATGGTGGGTGGAGGGAGAAAGCATATTATTTAGGGGGTGGAGGGAGGGGTTCACATTATTTTAAATGGGATGGTGTGCAGAATCATACGCCCATCACTGATGATAGCTAACTTGTCAAGAATTTCTTCGTCCGTTGTGCACTGTTTTTAGTCATACTGATAATACATCATCTTGTTATTGCAAAGAGTACTTGCAATTCTCCCGTATTCGAGAGGGATTAGTGTCTGGAGACATTAGATAGATATAGAGCTAGTTTGTTCCATAGCCAAGATATCCTCCTCACTTATTCTCTTTCTTGTCAGATTTACTCCATATAAGGAAATTTTTATATTAATATTGTGCGGATTGGAAGTTAACAGAAGAAAGAAATGAGATGATGAAATGATGTGATATTATTCATGCTAAAATCTGCACTCCAAACTCTAGAGCTTTTTGGTTTGCAGTTTGTATTGACTCATGTCCTCCCGTCGTCTTATCGCCTCACTTACACTCTCTCCTGCTATTGCTTTCCTTATGACAAATTATGATGCTGGAGCTGAAACGATTTCTTTGTCTGGAAGTAGGACGGAATAGTACAAAGTACAAGCATTATATGAATTAAGAACATGTTCCGTGCCATGGGACGATTTCTTTCATGACTCATGTCGTAAATCATCAAACTTAAACATTTTTTGTGAAAAAGCTACTTGCTTAAAGTAGTTAAATAAGTTAAAAATTTTGCTATTGTATCCTCCGAGTTTAGCTTTTCAATGCCAAAACTTCTAAATTAATCTTGCTTTTAGATATTTCTCAGTTGTCAGTAGCCAATTATGTAAATAAATAATCACCTATGAATTTGTGTAATTAGTAATGAGTAATGCATACTCTCAATGAGGAACGACGAGAAACGGGAGTAATGGAAAGTGTCATATTTTATTTTTAATGATAAGCGCTAAACCATGGTGTAAACGTGTAGAGAAGTACCCGATGAATGCTGTTGCCGATTTTGGACGAAATCGCCCCAATAACACAGAAATTAAATTTAATTGACTTAGAACAATTAAGTAATGTAGAGCAAAAACTATTGATTATTAGCATTTGCTTACATTTGCAAAAATAATGTCCTAAAGTTGCTCTATAGCATAGGAAAAATTTTTTTTTCGAAAATCCAAAATTAAATTTAATTGCTGTAGAATTATACTTAAATTTAACTATCAATTAAACACATCTACCGGCTCGGGACCAACTTTTTGAGAAAATCATGCAATAGAAACAAGTTTAATTAACAAGATACCAAAATCCGTTTCTTGGTCCCAAGCCGGTAGCGCGCGCAATTGACTTAATTGTGAAGCTATTTAAGAGAGCAATTAAAGGAAAGGGACCATTCATGCCATTCATGCCTGGATCCAGTTTTGACAGACCCATAAATAAACAGAGATGAGTCTTAGGTAGATAATTGATAAAAACTATAATTTTAATTTATGGTATTTTGATATGAAATTAAAAACACCTATGCTTTTTGACATAAGAATTCGTAATAAATTATCAAAATTGCAAAATTACTAATTACTGCACTATATAGCGCAATAATTGGTAAAAACTATAATTTTAATTTATGGATTTTTGGAACGAAATTAAAAATAAGGAATGCTTTTTGGTATAGGAATTCATAATAAATTATTCAAAATTACAAAATATTAATTACTGCACTATATAGCGCAATAATTGATAAATTTAATTTCATTACTACCATGTAATCTGTCTGTGTCATAGGTATACATTGCAGATATACATGCACTCTATTTTTGCATTGCTCCATTCCCGCTCACACGTCTGGTGTGAGCGGCTCCCTTTGCTCGCAGAGAGGAGCAAAGCACAGTAGCTTCTCGCGCGCTACCACTAGAGGGAGCTGAGAATGACTCAGCTGCAGCTCGTCCATTACTCCCGTTTCTCGTCGAACATGATGTAGCCAAGTCAAGTGCATCGGCAAATCGGCAGTACTTTAAAAGGTACTCATAATTTTTGCTGTTTCTGCCCAAAAAATTGAAAATAATTTTGTCCGTTGTCTGCGTCTGGTTGTCTTTGAGAATAAATATATGTTAAAAAAAGGAAGATGGAAACAAACCAACGGTCATCGATCACAAACGCTATGCTTAGCAAATTAAAACTTGCACATATTTAAACACCTATGCATCATCTATGCAGTGTAGCTGTAAAATTTGACAAAGAGTAGCTCCATTTATTCTAGTCAACCCAAAAACGACACA
>JAHZND010003831.1:0-13821 GCA_027744115.1 Acrocyrtus sp. NNG-2020 | reverse complement strand
AAGCACATATTAACAGTATGGTCTATATGCGGTTTACTTTTACTTGTATGTCACCTGTGCGTTGACTGGCTTTTGATATCTTTTGGTTTTCAACTTTATGCTGTGTAGCGTATATTATCAGAGCAATTACATATTTAAAGCAGAAAGTAGACAAATTAAAGTCTCATTAAATTAAGATTGTATACTTTGGTATCAATAGCATATCATGGTTATATGACACATAGCGCGACATGGCGTAGCGGAGCATTTGTTGAACTGTAACATTCATGTAGTTAAAGCTACTAAACTTCACTAGACCAGAAGTAACTTAAAATAACTTGTTCAGACTGCCAGTGTATAGTGAAAGTAGACGAATTATATTTGAAAAGTTTTATGCAATTAGTCGCTGTTAAAAGACACTTTTATTTCTTAAAGAAGCACTTATACATATACATAAAATGAGGCGTTCATCAAAATGCATACCTAGGCACATATGTATTTGTAAAACTTTTACTAGTTATTTCATTCATTTTTATCTTTATGTACTGCGAATGACAGCGCACGCCAAAATTCCGTTGGGCTCCTGATGTTAACAGATTTTTTCTGATTAGGAGACCATTCTGGGTGAGCTAATTTATGACTTCCACTGCCATTAACCTGAAGAATAAATAAAACATTAAATAGGTATTAAATGTAGCCGACGTGGGCAAAACAGCAGTCCTGCTACTCCTGCTTATTGCAAAAATACTATTTCTAGTTTGCAAAAATGTAAAATACAGATATGAGCAAATGTCAAAACACTGTTGAGTAAAATCTGTAACTAATAAATAATTTGTAACAATAGAAGATGTGCATTTTCAACTTTCACCTTTACCACACTCCTCCGCTATATTATGAATGCTAATTTCATTAAAGCAATTCTAAGGATTGTAAAATTACCAGAAGTGATTTTGAGTCCCACGAACAAACATTGTAAACATAATTTGGATACAAAGATGTGAAGGGCCAAGAATTTCTCACATATTTTCTCACATAGCTAATTACTTTGAAGATGTTAGTCGGTGCTGACTTTTGTGATACATAATTTAGGTTATGAGACTGCATAAAAAGTCCACCTTATGCATAGCTTGGTTGATACAAAAAAACTTCTCATATCGGAACTAAAACCTACAGAGAACGACGTTTTCTGGTCTAAAGGAGTTTAGATAAATCTACAATAATGCAGCTGAATTTGCGGGCAAACATGCTAGAGCTCATTCATCATTCTGAAGTACGTGTTTTTGTATTTACTATTTATAGCATGACACATTGGCTACGAGACCGAAAGGAATTGTAGAGATAATTTGCAGTTAAAATATTTATATGGCATGGAATGCTAAAGGCATATCGTGCTTACCCTGAACACTGAAGTGAGTCCTTGGTATGATCTTGCCTGGACAAACATCCCTGGTTTATAAAATCCAAAGTGACGGATTCTGTAGAAACCCATCTCGGCATCTCTAGGTACTTCCCATGATATTGTAATCACACTTTCAGAACTCAATAGCTTTGGGCGGTTCCAACGGAATCTAGCAAAAACATTTCATCAATAATTCTTATAGCTGTTCTACAATATTACATAAATCTATGGAACTCACTTGAAAAAACTGCAGTAGTACTCTACTGTCCTGCTTCCCACTTTTTTTAAAAATTAATTATATTTTTCATCGAGCATGCTAATCGTAAGATCATGCAAACCCCCCTTTCAACTACACCCTGCTAAGTAGGTTAGTTGAGGGGTTACATGAGATTTTACCATTTTATTTAGCTAGTGCTAGTGCTGACGTTTCGGCTTATTAGGCTCTCATCAGAGGCTCTAGAGCTAAGACTTTTCAACAAGGGACAAAGGTGCTACACCCTGTTTGGAATCGCCGAACCTCGTGGAAATCTTTAATGTAATGAATAATGGCCGGATACTTACTTTGTGCTCCAGTCAGCATCAGTAGCTACCGTCTTCCATCTTGCTGTCCCTTCGTCTTTTTCTACCAGGAAGAAAGTTCCTTCGCGTTGTACATTGTTTCTCGGATGACCACCCACAAATTGCACAGTGATAGTTTCTCCGGGGTTCACTTCAGGGACCGCGTCAACCAGAGTCTGGCCAAATGTAGTTAACATTGGTGCAGAATCCATTACAACAGGTGCAATAAGTGACAAGCCACGTGCCTTGGGTAAAAGATTTGGAGGTTCTGGCCCATCTTCTAATTCCACTCCCTGTGGAAATACAAAAGGACTTGCACTTACGATATGCTTACTCCAAATATTACTCAAACATGGTAGTAGCACTTACATTTAATAAAGCTGTAGCTAATTTGGGGTATTGTTCTACGTATGCCTGTAAGGTGTGTGGACCATACAGCGTGGAAGCTGCTTCATAACGCTGCACGTCGTATTCTTCCTTAGTGGCTATGTAATGCGTGTAAACATTGCTAAGACCAGCGATCACAACATGGGGCTCAGGGCCACCTGGGTTGATGTTGCGTATCGCTTCTGTCACAGCTTTGCGAACTCTTCTGCCCGACATGGTAGTAAGTTCGCCCGGTACTCCTATTAGGTATAAATTTCCAATTCGTATAATTTGGGTTATGACAGTGTCTGCAACCCAAGGAAATGGTTTAGTTATTTCTCCGACGGCTAGCAAGATGGGCTTCGGCCTAAAAGACAACCGGAATGGCAAGATAAAATAAAATAAGCAGTAAATAGCAGTAATATGGTACAATTGTAGTTAATAATGACTGAAATAAGCGTACTAGTTAGTAGAAATATATTAAGTAACTTGTCCATGTGTAGTAGTTTATGGTCTTACTTATGACACTCCAAAAGATCAGGCGAAGGCGTCTTAATGAATCCACGAATTATATCCCAAATTGGATGTTTTTCATCCGTATCTCCTTGTTTGAAATCAAACATTCCTGGACCATCAGTAGTACCTGCAGCAAAGCTAAATCCTAGCGCTGGTGCGCATGTTCGTGATTTCCCATCGTCAAGCTAAAGAAAGTATCAGTTATAAAATGCTAATTAGATGTAATTGATAGCGGCAGTATACGTCCAGTTGTCATACTAAAATATGCTCTTACATAGCGATTAACCATATTTATGTACTGGTGGATAAAACCGGTTCTGCCTTTAATCTGCTCAGACCCAGCTTTATCTTGAAAGAGTGAGTATGCCTTTTCAAATTGCCTTTCCCCGATAATTTTAGTACTCTCCTCCATATCTCTACCAGGTCCAAAGGCAATGCAGTTCTGCACAAACCCTCCACAGGTGCTTGCCTTGTCGTCGCAAGGTAATCCTGTATCAATACATCTGGGTCCCGCTGTATTTGGTGACACATCACCTAAATTAGTTGACGCGAATGCTGCAACAAAATCTCCCTTTCCTGGTCTGCTATCTGGATTCATTGCGTATTCAAAGAGCATGCTAGCATATCCTTTGTTGTCTCCAGAAATAAGACGATTCGTATTGTTCATGGATACTGGATGAACTGCAAACCAATTTATGCTTCCTAGTGGGTTCCCATCCATGTCCTCAATCCGCACCAAAGTCATAGTTTTATCAGTGTCGCCGTCCGCAGCGTATCTATTAGTAAAAGTATGATTTTAGGAATTCGTGTGTTATACTAATTAATGCAAATTGATATAGTACAAAAGCCAAGCAATTTGCTAAAGATAAAATCACGTCGACTTTCGAAGAATCCTACAACTAAAGTAGTCAACAGTTTAATAATCTACCTCAAGAATTTTACTATCCTGTAACTTTTTCTCTCTTAGAACCTACCTATGTAACAATTTCGTAAATAAAAATAAAATTGACCATGAACAAGAATTGCTTACTAAAAATACTTGGACGATGACAGGTAATTAATTACATAAACCCTACATCCTATATACCGATATTACACTAAATACACTAAATATTACATCATGATCAGAGAAAAAAAGAATACGCTGCGCTGCTACAAATTCACTCACATTAAATTGAAATGTGAAGGACGGGCGGCTTAAAATGATAGTTTTAGTTTCTTCGTAGAGTGAAAACACAAACATGAAGTTTCAATACGGTGCAAAGTAGTTCATGGAAAGTTACTTCCTCAGAGTTATGTATATAAACGAAAGACGGGAAAGGGGTACTGTGAGAACAAACACATAAATACTTTTACAACTTTTTGTTTTAACTGTTTGTAATGTACCTTAAGCTGCAAGCTTGTCCTTGATTTTGCCCTATAATAGCTTTAAATGGAAATGCATGAGTGCAGGTACATTTTACTTTTATAGTACAATAAGAAAATAAAAAGCGCTTACTCATCTCTCTCCGCCTGAGGATTTTCTAGGTACGAGGTCGGACTTCTATTGATGTTAGCATCTAATAGTCTTCCTTTGTTGATGAAAAGTCTTCCAGGTTGAAGGTTAGCGTAAGCTCTGTCGATACTTTGTACAATTCCGTCAACAATTGCGTTGAAGCTGGCATTGTTAAAACCCAGACTTGTAATTCCGTACAATAAATACTGATGATAAGCAGCGGGGCCGCTGTGGGTGTGTGTGCCACTTAATAAAACGTTTTTCTCTGTAAAAAGGGTCTCTCCGTACTTCTCCTTTAATTTATCGACCACCTGTAGGTAAGAAAACCTTCATTGAAGTCATGAATGAAAGTGAACATATTTTGAGAAGAACCCAAGGCCAAGGAGATTGATTATTAGCCGGAAATGAACATGTGAATCTTGAGAATTATAAACAGAACCCATAATTTGACCTCCAAGCGATAAGAATAATGACTATTATTCAAAAGAACTTCGGTGGTGATGAATCGGCGATGTTATATGCAAACCGAAATTTGTCTGTCTTTACACGCGTAGTGGGCAGGACTAACAAAAATGGTTATTCCTTGAAAAGTTTCAATTAGATGAAACCTACAATCTTCTAATTGTAACTTCTTGACTGGTATTATGCGTCAGAATTAAAATCACGCAGAGTCAAGGGGAAAATATAAGTATTAGTTTGTGGATTTTAAGAACTCTTAGTACGCACGTAGGAGAAAGTTGACTTTCTCCTAATTCTCCTTCAACTTTCACTCACATTTTCTCGTTAATAACTCTGCAGTACAACATAACATAAGCAAAAATTCCGAGTTACAGTACATGTATAACGCAAGGCTTGGTGACATAAATGCAACGAACTTTTGGTTCTCAGACTGCGAGAACAAAAGTAAAATTTTATACCAAGAAGAGTAACGAAATGTGCTATCCCCTATCTGTTGCCTATCACTGCCCAATGCTGGTTCAAATATGTATACATAGGCTTCGATGTAAATCTTCATACTAATTAATGTATATTTTTTTAAACAGCACAAAAGGAAAATATGTAACCAAAGTGGATAATGATTTGATGAATAATTGGGTAAAAGCATAGCTTCCGTAAGGTAAGGCTGAGTACATTATACGAGAGCCTTGTGCCAACTTTCCGCTGAGTTCTGCCACCAGTCGCAGTACAAGCGGGCACCAATCCCATGTATTTTTATAAAAACAAAAATCAGATGCGTTTTGTTTTTATAGAAATTAGCCTTCTTTTCGGACTTTTTGTAGCTTGCTTGTGCTTTCTTCAGGAATTGTTTCGTCAGGAAGTGTGTCACTTCAGGAAGTGTGTGTCACCAATCCCATGTATTTCTATAAAAACAAAACGCATCTGATTTTTGTTTTTATAGAAATACATGGGATTGGTGCCCGCTTGTGCTGCGACTGGTGGCAGAACTCAGCGGAAAGTTGGCACAAAGCTTTCTATGTTAACGAAGTGTACTTACGCAGCCTTACCTTACGGAAGCTATGGTAAAAGTGATTTAGAATGAACACGTCGGGTTCCTTGATGTGATACTTTTAACAACTGTGGTTGCTGTAGTGCAGACGAAATTAGCATATATTCCTTACCGTAAATTTAAGACCTTGATCCATCATTGCAATGTCAGCGGACACGAACACCACGGGAGTTTCAGCGTCAGACTGAAAAATGAATGCTCTGGAAAATAATCTAAAATGAAGACCTCTTGCTGACTGGCTAGGGTTTGCATATCCCATCTAAAATACAATTTTATAAAACTGAGTCTACTTATAAAAAATGTTCCCTTCTGTGATACAGATTTCTTGATTACCATATTAATGTCGGCCACAGGTCCGGTGACGTCGGCAATGCCGATACCAACCTTGTAATCTCCATCATCATTTGAAATAACACCGGTATAAGAAAGTGGCCCTAAGAGAGCTATAAGAACTACTAAATACAATGAGTACGCCATTTTTAGAAGAAAACTCTGGCTGATGGTGAAACTACTCACTATTAATCACTACTGAATAAGGGCTCGAGCAACTCAAAAATCCAACAGCTTGAATAAAGATGCTAATCAAAGTAAGGTATGTATTGATAACAGTCGTCTTTGACTCATTTGTTAAATATGACAATGAATATCACGGACAATCAGCGATATCTGACACCCTGACAGAAGTTATTTCATGCGCTATTGGCGCTATCTACATTGACATTTGAAGTCCAGGTGGCAATTGTGTTTTTAACATTCATTTCATTGCAACTTAATTGGTAAATCGCAGAAAGATAAGAAACTAAAGGACAAATGACAAATCGTACCTTTGTATTTAATGTCATGTGAAGAATTTGGATTTGTCCACACTCTCATCGTTATCAGCGTAATCATTATGTCTGACATGGTTGTTTTATGATAACTGTTTAAAAGATTAGGTTAATGAGAACAATAAATGTATCATAACGGATCCCAGGTCTGGTTTGATCAGAAATATGCAGTGTTCATACCCAAAAGTTAAGTATAGGTTTATTTGAAGCTGAGAAATTGACTTTAGATTTAGATACAATCGTTTACACATAACGGGATGATGCAAAGTAGCTTAGTTGCTTTTTGTTCATATTGCACATAGTTCATTCTCGAAATTTAATTTTAGGGTGAAAAATAATGCATGCTAGTGTGCTAACTTGTAGTGTCTGTGGTATGTCCAAAACAATTTACTATTGACATATGCAGCATTTCTATTCTTAAATTCTTAAGATATAAGTGAAACTAGAACATACAGTTATTAACGATTCCTGAAGATATTATGTGTATTTTTGGTGTGAATTGCTACTGTCTTCCAGAAATATTTATCAAATTCTTCTGAATTACGCATAGATAGCTTGTCGTACTAATTAAATTGTATTTAATATTTACCTGTCTACACTTGGCTAAATTAATCAATTGCGCAACTAGCTTAACTTGTTACCTTTATTTATGATACCATAGTATATCAATCCCCGCATACTGTTATGAAGTTCCTTTTGCCACATTTGACATGAATCTTCAATATCTAATACATATTTCATATCATAACACAACAGATATGTCATTAGGTAGAAATGGTTGCTCAGCATATAAATCTGACCTTCTGTCTCGTATCTGATGTCGTGCGTGACAAGATAACATTGACCGTTATTGATGTGTCTTCCAGTACAACATTGATAGCATTCTTTTTTGGTTACGGCTTTCCATGACACGATGTTCAAGATAGTAATTTATTTGCTAATAATATGTTTTAAACTAGTTAAATGGGCTGATGAGCTTTAAATTGCAGTGGACATAACTACCTAGGTTAATGCTAGTTAATGTGTTTAAGAAAAAATTAACACAAGACTTTCACTTTTCCATATGTAAATGCGACTGTTTTATTTAGTCAAAAATAAAAATACATACAACAGTGAAACAACATGTGGTAAATTTGTAACTGGTTTCATGACTAAAACTGCTAAAACTAGGAGGGTATACGTTGCAGAAAACTGACTTTTTTAACAAAATATCACTACAGTTAGATATTGACTTTCTTCTGCTGATCCATCCGAGGTACTCATTTTAACTGCTCTCCGATGTTTTAATGGACTGAAGGTATGCTGATGTTTTTTCGTAAGTCACGAATGTTATAGCCGTTGCAGGTACAACGCGTGTCAAATTTGGAACCAAGCCTTTGTAGAAACCTTTGGTCCCTTCATTTCTATTGAACATATCCAACCAATACCAAAAATGCATTAGGAAGTGCTTCTCTGCTGCAGTATTTAGTAAATATGAATTAAACTGATTTAATTACTGGCTGTGGATAATTAATAGCGTTTTAAGCGAAAAAGAGTATACGACAAGTAGAGTAATTCGGAAAAAGTATGAAAAGAATGATGAATGCCGAAAGCTTTAACAGTTTTTTTATTCATTGGGCAAAGAAATTAGTGTCTTTGCCTTATCATCGTATATTACTATGAAACATCCACAATTGTACAAAACGTCCAGAATATAGAAAAGGTGCTACGAATTCACTTATAATTACACTTCATAATTTACGGCGGGCGGTTGCGACACATCCAGACCAGCTAGATTTCAATTATTACATATACATTTACACATACCTATGAACAGTTTTCTCATGCGACAGAGATACTTTCCACAAAGTCAATATTCTACATTTTCTACAGGGCAATAATAATTTTTTCAACTTTCTCAGTATTGTCACTCTTATATTTGTACCTAGGTATGTAAATTTTCTAGAGGAATTGTAACTCGAATAATGCATTGTCTTTCTACAAATTCCTATTTACTTTGGCTACTTTCATTTCTCCCACACAACGGGAGAAGTAGACAATACTACAAAAAGCCTTAGTAGAGCCCGTCCATCCTTTTAAAAACGGTGATAGTTAACAAGTAACTTCTATCTCGTACTCGTACTATTTACATATCACTTTGATCATAAACAATCATTCGTCAAACGTTTACTTAAAAATCCAATCTTTACTTCCATTAAAAGAATTATCAGTTGAAATGTGTACGTTACAACAGCATCTACCGTCTGGTAGTGTACAATATAGTCGCAATTTAATTAAATAAAAGTCCTATCGTTTTGCATTGGCTGCCAGAGATAACGAAATGCTACCATATTTTTTCAGTATATACAGAAATATTAATGCTAAATTAAATTAGCAATAATATATCACTTAAGTTTTTTTTACACTGTACGAGCATATATACAAATTAACTTCTAAAGGTCGCATTATTTCGGATTATCATACTAGTTCTGTTCTACATTCTTCAATTCATAATCAAATACATGAACATTCGTCATAGTCATTAGTGATTATGTAACCCTCTAAACATAATTTATCATCAGCTTCTGGCAACGGAATCCTGCAAAAATTAACAGTTGTTAATGAATTGAAGAGTCAGATAGATCAGTTAAAAATAGTTACACGTATTGCTGGAATCAAAATGAAAGTCAAACTTACCAGTTTGGCATCAATTGGCTTATTGCGGTACTTATTATAAACAGTCTTCATTTCCTCGTAGACCATAAACTGAATAGCACCATGAGAGACTCCAAACATTCCGGGAACAAACCCTCGGTACAGTCCTCTAATTCCTTCCATTTTATAGACTTTCACCAGAGCATCCGCCATTCCTCGGTAATAAATACTGCCAGGATTCGTTGCGCCGGTTCCTATAATGAATTAGTTTTACTTTCTACCGGTTCCGGCTCCACCAAAATACAATACCAATGGCATGACGAAGTGGTCAAAATCCTAAGCATAAGGACCTACCAACTAATTCTGGGGAGCCAGCCACTGGCGCAACTGACCCATATTGTAAGCATAGTCTTGTTTTCACAACCCATAACGGATTGGTGACAATTAGTGTCAATAAACCAGCTTCTGCGGCAATTGTCATGTGGCCCATCGGTCCGAGGTCCTTTTTCGTATCACCATTCTGCCATTTGGTCTTTAAAGAGTTGTAGAATAAAAAGTACAACCCCCATGCACTTCCAGCTCCCCATACGTTTGGAGTTACGCCCCTAAAATAATAAATTGAAATAAATAAATGAGACAATCCGCACGTAATACAAAAATATTTTATTCTTTAAACTAAAACGTTACCTGTACAGGCCTTTGAATCCTTCATCTCGTAATATCGACTTAAATGCATGGAATAGACCATTATATTGAGGTCGAGAGCTGAGACCATCACTAACTGCAAATCGAATTTTCACCAAGTCCAGGGGGTGCAAAATTAATGTTGAGGCAACACCCCCAGAAACACCAGCAACTAAATGCTCCATTCCAACAAAATAAAAAAATGGCTTCTTATTTTCCGCAGAGCGAGTGTGTAGTGATCGGGAGGTAGTTTTGGTTTGTTTAAAACTATCCGGTTGATTAGTATTACTGCCACCACTAGAATCTTGACTAACAGAATGGAGAGCGTACACAGTACAAAGTTTAAATGGGGTTTTCAAAAAATTAGGGTTTCTTGAGCTACAGCTTCGATTTTTATAGAATTCTCTTTCTTCCACGCAACTGGCACAACTATCACGAAATGTAACTGAATGATTGACTGTGGAGGGTCCATTTCTCACGGAGTTCTCTGCATCCTCTCCTTTCCCTAAACTCATTTCTGCTCAAATAGTCAACCAAGGACCTGTGAAAATCAAATGAAATAATGAAACACCAAATTGTAAGCATGGAGTGCGAAAGCAGATAGGTATATCTGTAGTTAAGTTACCAATAAGTTCTTATGAGTTAAATGACATGAGTTGCATGTTGCATAAGTACCTATGAATCATGTTAAAAGCAATAAAATGGCTCCCTAAATAGATTCTCGCAATGCGCACCCAAATTTTACGTTTAAACTGAAATAGCATAAGTTTTACGTTATTCAAGAAGACTATGGAAGATGTTAGTACTGTTGATTGGTATGGTATTCCCACAAAGAAAGAGGATTAGTTGATAGTACAGAGAATTGAGGAATGCGCCATACATTAACTTTGAGCCCTTTGAAATAAAACTAATTTTGTAGCAAAATACGAAGAGAAAACGGCTGCGATAAATTTGGATGAGTTTATGCGAAGCAGGATTTTCAAGAAGCATGAAGTCTTCAAAGACACGTCTTCGTCAGGTTCAAAGAGCACCAAGAGCAGTTTGTCAATCGCTCGTTTATTCATAAAATTAAGCAACTAAAGATATATACCCAATCCAAGAGTATTACCACTGATAACCCGAGAATCTAATCCAAACTTTTCTATACATAAGCAAGCTATGCGTACATGTAAAGGAGCATTTGGGGTTTCGTTTTTTTAAACGACAAACAAGTAGAGAGTCCAGAAAATATAAAAAACTGGCCATAACTGATGCCTGTCACCGTAACATGCGTCACCAATCATATATTTTTATGTATAGTATGCATTAACTTCTGTTGCATGGAATGACATAACTCTTCCTTCAGATTTTTTTATATAGTCAATAACAGAACCACTGACAGATTTATCATTGTTTGAGATATATAATAGGATAAGCAGCCATATTATATAATATATCTAACCTGCGACCTCCTCTAGTAGTTGGCCTATATTTCATGTTAACTGCTTTTCCTTTGAGAAATAAAAATCGCAACATAATTGTCGGTGAGTGACCTGTACTCGGGTACTAACTGTTTTGCTAATGGTTGCAACATGATCCTTTTGATGTTTAAATACGATCGAAGGCTATCTCCCTCCTCTTCTACACGCTTCTTCATCTGCCAAAAAGTAATTCTTTACTTGACAGCAAAATAAAAAATTCTCTGTTATAGTTAGTTAAACTTCTCGGGTATGAAAACAGCAAATATGTACCTATGCATATACCATTTTATTTTCCCTGTTTAGTGGCGACTGTGGCACTGTGGCAAGTGGCTACGATGATTGTCTTTCAGTCAGATGATATTTATTAGAACTGGAACTACCAAATATAGTACCAAGTCCAGGTAAAGTAAGGTATAGTTAGTATTATGCATGTACAAAACAGATACCATGAACACGTGTCGATGTATCAGCTTTATAATGTGGGATCATCTACATACTTGTACACGCACAATAATGTAATGGCCTAATGGCCCTTTCTCCTCCTACTGTCTGTTCAGTGTTCACTTTCACGACTAGCTACCCTCCATTAGAGGATGGGAGTGGACAGAACTAATGGTAATTGAATAATTAATCACACAATTTATGCCCCTTCTACAACTACTTTCAGGTTGCATAACATAGCAAAAAAGGAAACGTCCGTAGTCCACATAACGATAACCACACAACAGGTATTAAAAAGCACTAATAAAAATACTATAATAAATATAAATATTTCTCTGCGACCAACTCATTTATCATTTACTCACTCAGACAGAGATGTTCGAGTAAACTACTTAAAAATTTTACGTTTTGCTTTTACCTAATCAGCAGATTTCCTATTCCCCAGTTGCTTCATCTTCATCTTGCCAAGCACTCCGGTTATAATATCTTGATGACACTGACTTAGGAAAAAGTCCGCAGCGATATATTACATACTGCGTTTTTGGGCGACAGCCACGTTGCAACAAATTTAACAAAAGTTCATTTGTATTTAATAGTAAATTTAATTGGAGTAGAAAAGAGGAAATGGAGATCGTTTATTTTTTATATTGGTTCACGTCCACTTGCTGATCAACGTGTGATCACACTCGGAATCAGAGTCCGATCATCATGACGAGTTGAGTGGAAAGAAAGAGAAAAATGGAGAAGAAGAATGCTCTGTTCAATTCACCCATTCATGACAAAAGCCTACTCCGCTCATTTTTGTCGTTTAACTTGACTGCAGAATTAAAAGAGAATGGGTTTTTCTCGCTGTAGAAATGAAGCATGATGAAACCTCGTTTGCTTTTAATTTTGGCACGCAGCAGCTGTATGGAACTTTACAAAAGATATATCTGGTTTGGGTGAATATAGGTAAGTGGTGGGTGAAGTCACTATAATATGCAGCAGTGAGTAGCAAGAACTTGAAATGCAAGAGAGAGTCTCACCTCACAAAACGACGTGCATTATCACAAGTAGGTACTTATATAGAGTATACAGGACATGTACATACGATACGAGAGGAAATTATGTACATATATACGACGGTTTGATTAGAGTTGCAGTGAAGTTGTCTATAGAATGCAGCATATAAGCATTGAGAATTTAGAGAGTAAGAATCAAGGATGTTTCGTTTATGCTGGCTGGGACTAGCCCATTGCAATTTTGCTATACACTATACTAGTACTATTATTATCTATTATTATGTAGGTGAAAAGGATTAAAAAGCAGAAAAATCTGATTATGAAAAGGTTAAATAAGGGAGAAGAAGCTGTTATTTGTTAGGGTTTGTACCTTTCGCGACGCCGGAGAAGAGACTATATTTAATTCATTTTTTTGTATAAGAATAAGGCATTATTACACACATATGCATATGTATAAATACATATACATATTGGTGTAATAATAAATGCAATTCGAGGTGAATGACGCAGAAGTTAAAGTTTGCATGAGGTTTTCATCAAATCGAAGAAGCGGAATATACCTCCAGGATGTTTTTTATTTTGCTCGAGGACTACAGACTACATTAAAATTTAGATTAGTATCATGATGTAGACATCAGACAAACATAATAATAACTGTCTCTGAACTCTATCTATGCATACCAGGAAATGGGTTTGAGGATTTGAAGTGTCTATGTCTATTGCACAAAAAACTTGCTCTCAGCAGATCTGATCCTAAGGTGAGAGGCTAGCATGGCATATTTTTTAAATCTAAAAGCCAATGCTAGAAAAAGAATATGCGTAGTATGTGTTATAGGCAGACAGATTCAAAATGACGCAATATGCAGAAGAACAAGCGTCACTTTAGGGTGAGTAATCTTTTTCTGTATAGATTCTGCTTCCTTTCATCAAAGCGTAATGAAATCTTTTTTAATG
>JAHZND010003830.1:0-29226 GCA_027744115.1 Acrocyrtus sp. NNG-2020 | reverse complement strand
TATTAATATTTTATCTACATAGCAAGTTCAGGAGCATATAAGAATGGCATGTGAAACGAGAAACTGCAAGTGAGGCGTTTGTCAGCTAAAAGGTAATGTGGTAGCAACTTAGCAAAGGCAGTAAATATAAATTATGATAAAAAGAAATTATGAAGATGATTATGACTCTGAATGACGATGAGAAGAAAAACTTTTTTGCTTCAACATTGTTGCAATCTTTATCCTTCGTTAGGAAAGCTTAGTAAATCCGCAAAAGTATTTCTTTTCTCATGGATAGGCGTCCGTATCTATGACTATGACTGGTTCTTATTCTTCTTTTAAAAAGACTTCGTTGTTTCTTGATAATTTTTTTCACAGGAATATTCTATCTCTGTTCTGTTGCATATTATTTATTTGATATATTGTTGATTCATATTTTGTAGGACAAGAACATGACTTGACACGATTTTATAACTAGTCATCTGTTAGAAAGTTCTTTTTTGAATTCACATTTTCATTATCCATTTTACTTTTATCGTGATATAATGAGATGAGATTGAACGTTATGAAAAATTTTGGTCGAAATACAGACCAGCATGGTCTAATTGATGCCACTTAAAGCTCCAGTGCCATGCTAATCCGTGATTATGTAGTGTATTTGAAAACTACAAGTTCTTTCATACCTTTGAAGTCTAGACAAGGCTAACATTTTCCATTGCTTTTTTGCTTAAAAATTTGAGTTGGTTCTTTACGTAATACCAAAAGTGCAAAAAAAGGAAATATGGCAAACGTATAAACGTACCTAGGTAGGTACATAGGTGTATATAAACCAAGCATCATGTGTAGTGAGTAGTGAGGAGCATTTGCATGGGCGAAAAATTATAGTGAGTGATTGTAAACGGCTTAGCTGGCTGGAGCATATTGAAAGTGGTATGTGAATAGTTGAACACAGACCATTATAGTGAGTTTCAATTATTTTAACAAAACGCGTCCGCGACCTTTTTATGTTTTTATTCATAACCCAAAAGCACATTGGCAAACAAAATAATAGCCATACATTTTATAACACGCAACTTTACCCTTTAGGGTCTGGCTCTATTGAAGTTACAATTTAAAATTAATCAAATAATTTCGAATATTTATCAAAATGAGTTTTAATTGCTGAGAAATTAACTAAATAATTTTAGATATCAATAACAAGCAAGTTAACTAACGTCATAAAATATTACAGCAGCAGAGTAGCATGTTCATTAAGTATTTAATCCCATTTGTTATCTTCTCGAAGTTAAATGTGTTTATTTTACACAATTATGTATGACAATAGGATATGGAAAAGTTTGTAAATTCTATTTTATAGATAAAAATTCTTCTATTAATACCTACACGTTTATCGATTCGATATAGCATTTAGCATCTGGGTAGCCATATCGCTACGAAGGTTAGACGTGTAGATCTTCAGGACCAGCTATACACATTTTATAACCATACTTACTATACGCATAACCGATTTCATTAAACTTTCTGGATGTATATACCTTTGCAGATATTTTTTTGAAATTCAAGTTCAAGGTCGCATTGAATTCAAATGTTTGCCATTCGACTGTTCATATATCACATTGAAATTTTAGATCAACTTATTACCTATATGTATTTGCAACGTCTACTTTACGTCTGTACATGTACTTTAGTGGTCATTGTCATTACCAATTTAACTAGGCATCATTCTCGTTGATTCTCCTCCAGTCAGTAGTCGAAATCCAGGTAGGTGAATTTGAAAAGTCAACAAATGTTATGAATCTTTTCAGCAAGCCAAAGTTTTCTACAGTAGCATAAAGGTAATTTCCGACTCCAAATAGGCGTACTTTGATTGACTGTGAGTGAGTCCATTATCTTTTATCGCTATAAGCACTGATCCACCCTGCGTTTGGGATTTTTCGGAAAGCATTTTCAAACAAATAAATAACTCAACTTTTTATTATTATTGAGATAAAATGATTAATATATGATATGTCGCATCGGGACAGGACATAGTGTGCTCTTATAACGCATAATATGGACATGTTCATGTCCTGTCGTTCCATTACCCCTCAAGTGCAATTTGGCGTTTTTCTTCGTGGAAAAACACAGAATCACGTGTATGTGTGTAAAACTGAAGTAGACAGTGGTAGTTCTAAGTCTAAATTAGCATAAAAAAAGTAACAAGAATATGAAATTCTTATCATTTATCAACCTCTGTTATCTTTAGATTTTGAAGAGTATAAATGCATTTTTAACAGATTTTTCATTTGTTTATTTGCTCTGCTCTGCATCAATGCTAATATTTGTACAGGATGAAAAGTTAAAAATAAAAATTCTCGATTGTCGACTAACATAAAACATTATCGTCCCCGTCCCCGATAATCCTGGTTGACATTGTGGCAGCTAGTACTAGTTAAATGCTAAAAGAGTATCAAATAGGCAGTACATAATTACAGTACTAGTATGTATGTTTACAGAGGACAAAATGAGAAAAAACTAAAATCAATAATATGTAAATAGGAAAGGCTATGGCGTAATACTGACATTGTGCAGCTAACTTTAAGAATCGAATTACACGGAACCAATGTTATATAAAGATTCCATGTATTTCTCAGGTTGAATCTATATGTCTGTATTTCTTAAGTTAGTGTAGCTTTAATACGCATGACATGAAAAAGGCTTACGAATCGTAGTTACTATATACGAGACGATTACGCTTTATACATATGCCTATGTGTTTATGTTGATTTCGTCTGCATGTATGATACATTCACATTGCGTTATACACAAACACACTTTGTGTTAGGTATTTTTGCTTCTACTCCACAGCATAAATAAAATGGAACTGAAATACCAAGTGCGAACACTGAACACATTAAAGTTAATAAAAAAAGGGACGCTGCCAAATAAACGGCGAAAGAAACTACTGACAATAGGTAATTTCTTTCACCACACACCACCTTTCTAGATTTTCTCATTGCAATTACACGTAACAGTGCTGCGTCTTGCGTAATTCTACATCTCGCATCTCTTTCAATTGGTGTTATTAAATTAACGAAGGACTAGGACTAGGCCAACACCCGAGTGAGCACGATGTAAAGTTGAGAAGATAACAGAAAAGAAAGAATGCAAGTTTTCGTAAAAGATGTAAGAGAAGCGCAAACATGACACAACTCTTATTCTCCTGAGCGACGACTTTACCAAAAGAAGGGAAAGTAGGTAATTGCATAGGTAATTTTTGATGCAGCAGCAGCAGCAGTTGATAAAATGACGTTACAACAGGATGAAGATTTAATTTAAGCTAATATGCCAATTGGTAATATAGCCTTGGCACTGAAAAAATTAAAGTTTGGCTTCACTCTCAACTTTCTAGTAGTAAACCTTGTTTCATTGAAACGTGCTGCTTTCACGCTTAGAAACTAGGTTGACAATGACAAATTTCAATGAAAATATATACCGCTGTTCTGTTTCTTTCAATTTGCATTACACTTTAACTTCCTCAAATTTACCGGGGAGATTGATGAGCATGATAATGATGATTCCAATATTCCAGTACAATATTGTGCAGTAATGACTGTAGATATTAAATGCAAGATTTTTACAGCATTATATAAAGTATACATGGCTAACGGCAAAGAGTTGTGATGTGTGCAGGATGCAAATGCGAAAGGCGTTTTTGTTTGAAATCACTAAAATGAGAGATTAGATCAATAAAGCTAACTAAATGACAAAATGACCAAATATATTCTTGTACTTTAAAGCACATTCATTCATTCATATACACACTCAATTTGTGTAGCGATTTTCTAGGATGGCATACTTTGAGTAGAATGAGAAAAATACATTCTCTTGTTCAGGTTGTGCATACCTAATGGTAATGGTGTCATTTTTAAAAGGAAAACCATTATTTTAATTAAGTTTCTAGGAATTTGTACTCTAGCGTCTAGTTGAGCTCGCCCTTTCTGACAAAATCGACACAAGTATTTTCATTGGCTCTCCGAATGAAAAATGTGTAAAATGTGCGATTTTTAGACCTTGAGAGTACAGAAGCATATATGATGGTTGTGTAAAAAGCAGTTTGCTTGAGGTAGGAAGGGGGAGTGGAGACGGAGACAATCAATAAATAGATGCCTACTAACTGGTACATATGGAAAGCGCCACACTACCACAGCCTGTATGGCCTTAGGAAAGTGCAGTGCCAGGAAGAAAGCTTTCTTTTCCAGAGTCAAGGCCAGGATCCACTCAATATCGATTTTCCACTCTCATACATGGCTTTTCTCTAGACGAGGAGGCTAGTGTCGTAGTCGTGTTGCTCACTGTAAGTGTGAGCTTGTCATATTACGTCCTGTGCCATGTCTTTTCTCCAACTAGTCTAGATTCAAACTTACAGACAACAGAGGCTTTTCAGTATCATTAAATAAATTATCCACACTCTAGCGCAGAGCAGAGCGGAATTTTACTTTTCCTTAATACACATTAAGTTAATATTTGATTATTATTATCATTGCCAGCACACATAAATTGTCACCCTACTATGCTTATTTCATTTCATTTCGATCAAATCGAGAATGACTATAGGCTGTTCAGAGATAAATTAAATTACGGGTGAATAGATGTCCTGCGCGGACCTCCGATTAAATAATGTGTACCTAACGTAAGTGGGTATATACCTATGCTGAATATGCTCGCTTGAACCGTTGTTGCTACTACGGGGTCCTTCACAACATTGTTAATAAATAATGTGAGCGCTCATGACCACTATGTACGTAAACTGACAATTGACAGCTTGTCTACTTCCTGCGTTGATGCTTACCTACAAACTGTCAAAAGAGTGTTGTACACCTAGTTCAGAAGAAAGGTTATGGTTAAATTGTGCTGACTGACTGTGCATTATATCGACTATATTCTTGCGCCTACTGGAGTGAAAGCAAACAAGGTGGCGATGTAATTTTTTATATTTGACTTGGGTACTTTTACGTCCCTTCTCACGCAAGTATAGATTGGAATTATTCATTCCCTAATGTTTTACTTTCTACGGTAAAATCGATTATTTTCCCATAAAGCATTGACAGAAATATGGATGAGGTAATGATGGTTTTACCTAAACAAGGGAATGCTTTTGGACGAATGTGTACGTAGGTATTAATTTACTCGCACCTTGAACTTGCTCAGCTCATGTAAAGAAGTCGACCGATTTCATATTTTCTCGTCGGATATTACTACTACAGAGGAGAGGAGAGAAGTACCTTCGTAAATGAACATGATATGTGTGAAATATACTATAGCAACTCGTGTACAATTATTGAAGCCTAGCAAAAAAACTGGAAGTAAACACCTACTATTTTTTCGCATTTTTGTCATCCCCTTCAGCTATATGCATAGTTCTTATGTAAAAATATCTACAAAGAAAGAATTAAGTAAAACTGAAAGCAACTTTATATCAGTTACTACAGTAATTTAGTAAAAATTGAAAACTACGAATTATTCCAAAAAAAATGTTGATTAATTAGTTTTGCTATGAGTTACTACAAGAAGTTCAGCTTGCGCCATAAATACAAAACTTAACTCTAATCGTTAGTGATTTTTCTTTGTTGCTGTTACGCGTATCTTTTGAACATGAACAGCATGCTCATGACACATGAGCAGCACAAATTTGTAAAAGTGGGCTTGAATAGGCATTTCATGGAATAAAAAAGAAAGCAGCTTCCGAACTTGGCCGAGCCCTGCTTTATCGTCGTAGACGTGACCATGAAAAATAACTGCCTCTGTTGGGCTTTTCCCTCCCTCTTTGTTTGTATCAAAAGGTTTATATTAATGCATATCTATAACTATAAATACCTACATTACATATATATTGCCTTACCTATATAGGTAATCCCTTATACCTAATGTAATTTAGGTTAGCAATTGCAAATTGTGACTCGACTGGCCCTAGGTAGACCATTTCTCTAGGCAGTCTCATAGTGCCCCTGTGAAGTGTTTTAAAATTTTGCAAACTGTTAGTAGTAGTTTGCTTGTAACGAAAAGGTTTCAAAAGCAAAATTCCAACTTTTCTATTTCTGTATAAAATTTTTCCTAAAATCTCTTTTTATGCAGCTTACCTATGTGAAATATTTCACAACAAATATCCATCATACAAATATTCCGTGCCTGCTTCTGATCTCTCTCACGCTTTTCGTAGGAAGGAACGACAGCCAATGCTGCAAAGCATATCATTGTGTGATATTTGCCAACAGCAGAAGCATCATAATAAAGTAAAACACACCAGGCCAGAACCACACTGCTTTGCGATGGAGAAAATCTATTTTTTCTCTCCTTTCTATTTCATAGTATTACAACATAAACATATCTTCTTGCTATATGGCATGGCGTAAGTAAAAAAGAACAGTGTAATACAGCTCAAGAGTGCATGCCAGGTTCAAGGCTACAAGCATATATACATACTTTTTTTTAGCAAAAATAACGATGATGATGATAATATTCAATTGCCGTTGATAATGGTTGGATATATGGCATGATACTGACTATGAGCAGTGTCTGGGTATATGCTTTGGCGCAGTCACAGTCATAATCGACGTGTGTAATAAATTCTTAGCATAATCTGCAGAATAATTCTATGTACTACAATGCGAGGAATAGATTTTCCATAATGCGCTAGCTAAAAGAGACGATGCAGGGTGCTGTTGCAAGGAGGAAGGGAAAAGTTTCATTTTCATCCATCATCATCCGTTTCACATCATATATCACACCTACTCAATCGATAGTACATAAATTGTGTGATGGGCAATGGAGAAAACAAAATATTAATATTATGTACTATTATATCTATGTAACCAGTTTGGGTGTCACAGGATCTATGCCGTTCCATTATGTAATATGAACAGAATGAAGCTGTCAAAAGACTGCGTAAAGGAGAAACTTTGTTCGTAGGCTATGTAATAAGATGAAAATGTTTTTGAAACATTCTTTCAGGTTTTAATGGCATCTGGAGAAGACACTGGAAGACAAATGATTCCTTTATCTCCAGTAATAAAGAAGGAAGCGTTAGGGAGTCCATTTTCGACTGGCCCTGGATCTCCAGGGGATAGAGCCTTCTCTTCACCAGCCATGTCGCCTACAATGTCCTCTACAACTACGGCAAACAATGCAGGGATTCATACAGATACTCATATGGATTACACGACAACACCTACAAGTACAGAGGCAAGTATGACTTTTCACGCGTCTCAGGGAGGGGCTACAGTAGTGACGGCAACATCGACTTCCCCCAAGACTGAATTTATGTGCACCTTTGCTGCGCCATTAGATGGAGGTGGTGGAGGAGGGCAGCAAAATACCGGCGAAAGGGGGCCATCTTCGGCCCCAACGACACCAATGACTCCGGGTCATGTGTCATTGGCAGTGGGAGGCTCCCATCATCACCCTGGAGGAATTTCAGCTCCGCCCCCACCTCACCACCACCATCACCACCATCACCATCACCAGAGAAGAAAAAGTGGATATGACTCTTCAGCTTCTCCGGATTCCCCAGATAGACATTTCTGCTCTTCCACGACGCAATCCAATGGCGATCTCAATCTCTCCAGTCGCACTGAGGTAGATACATAAACATGCATATTTTTGATGTTTTTAAAGCTCATTGCTTTCTGCTTTCAATGTATTGTTTTGTTTTCAGTGATTTTGTATAATTGTTTGCTGCATTTTCTTTGTTTGCTTTACTATTTACTTTTAAAGTTCCGCATATTCCAGGAGACTGGAAAAGAGGACAGTGAGGGTCCCAAACGACTTTGTCTCGTGTGTGGGGATACAGCTTCTGGATTCCATTATGGAGTTGCATCGTGTGAAGCTTGTAAAGCATTTTTCAAGCGAACAATTCAGGGAAATATTGAGTACACATGTCCCGCCTCAAATGATTGCGAAATCAATAAAAGGCGGAGGAAGGCATGCCAAGCCTGCCGATTTCAAAAGTGTCTTCGAATGGGGATGCTCAAAGAGGGCGTGCGATTGGACAGGGTTCGCGGGGGTCGCCAGAAATACAGAAGATGTTCAGAAGTACCGTATCCTGTTCAGACCGTTCTTCCCAAAAAACCCACACTGGAGGATATCAAGATTCTGGCATCATTGAAGGCGTGCGAACCGGAAGTTCCTACGGCGGTGCTACCTCAAGCCGGAGATCCAATGATGACCTCGTCCACTGCAGAGTTAAGGGTTTTGAGCGTTCTCAGTGATTTATATGATCGAGAAATTGTGACTACAATTAGCTGGGCGAAACAAGTACCTGGTACGTCGTTCACTGCTTACTACTACCTATAACTAATAACTAATTTAAAGCGACCCGTAAATTAAAGGGATGATTACTGTTTTGAAGGTTTCACGGATTTAACTCTCAACGATCAGATGAGAATTTTACAGGCTACCTGGGCCGAAGTGCTAACATTAACCTTGGCCTATAGGTCAGTAAATATGTCAGGTAGACTCATTTTTGCCTCGGATTTCAGTCTTGATGAGAAGCAAGCAAGAGATTGTGGAGCAATCGATCTATTCCAGCCGGTACCATTGCTTTTACAAAATAAATGTCGGCTACGAGGGAAATAGGAAGACTATTCTTATTATGAAGTTTTTAATGAAAATAAATATTTTGCTAATAGTGCGTCCAAGTTGTGGAAAGGCTTGACAGGACGGGTATTCTCAAGGAGGAGTACTGTCTCCTCAAAGCACTCGTTTTGGTGAATGCAGACACGCGCATTGAAGATTACCAATCTGTAAAGAAACTCAGGGACAGTATCACAGCGTCACTTGCTGACTGCGTCTCAGTTCTCAGGTACGTCTAACGGTGTGATCACTCCTAGCTATGCTTTAAAATTCTATCGCTGACTTATATAATTCACCTATAACTGTCTATGTCAATTTTATTTATTTTCTACAGACCTACAAATGCTGCAGCTCACCTGAATAATCTTTTACTAACTTTGCCAAGCCTCCGTCAGGCGGACCTTGCTTTGAAGAGATACTGGCTGAACGTACGAAGGGATGGGAAAGTCACCATGAACAAATTATTCATAGAAATGTTGGAAGCCCATTTCCGCTAAAAAAAATAAAGAAAACAAATTCGGTAGTTAACTCTTCACTTTAACCAAATTACACGAGTTAACGTTATTTGGTACTTACCACTCACGTCTGGGCAAATGAGATATGCTACATAACTTATAACTAATCTGCCCGGTCAGTTACGGGGTAAATCGTGAATGGCGAATCCAAAGTCCGTTTTTTGCTAGCTACATGCAAGTTCTGTATTCGCCCATGTATGTATTTGCATTTGCACCTTTGTGCGATATTTCAACATTAGAAATGACTAATTTGGGCCCCCGTAGTTTACGAATATAAGACTTTGTTAAAGCTTGTAAATTCAAAGTTCAGTCTGAGTGAACATAATTTTAGAATGATTTTGAAATCTACGTACTAAAAGGCAATTTTGTACGATGTTCAAATTGTAGGCGCTCCTTCTATAATTAGCAAAACTCGCTCCTGTGCAAAATGTTTGGAATGGCAAAGGACGGCTAAGGAAACTGTAAGGTACGGGTCAAGAGTTATGTAGCATAATTTCTTTTACCCAGACGCCAAACAACGTTCTCTCGCCAGTAATAAAGGAAACGTCGGATATAAAGTAATCCAAACAACGCAAAAACAAAACTTCCACGCTACTACGTTACCTATATAATAACATTTTCCTCCTCCATTCTGTTGTTGTGACTATTACAACGTTCATCAAAAAGGTAGAGACTTTGTAAGGCAATAGTAAAGCGTAAAGAGGTCAGTCCTTTGTTAGTTTCTTTAACGTACCGAAACAAAACGAAGCTCACAACCTTCCCTTTACTTTCAGAAATCCTGAAATCCTGAAATCCTGTGGTGCAAACAATGAGTACGTTCGTGTATACTATTGAAATATCGAGATATATACAGTATAACATTGATATAACTAATTTAATCGCTTTTAATCCCTGCTCTATTGTATTTGAATCTGACTTTTTTAAAATAATTCGTACTAATTAAAATATATTTTAAAATATCCATGCTAGATTAGAGTCCGCGTTAGCTTTACAAATTGAAGAAAATACAAATATCTATCCAGACCCTCAGAAAAAACCTTGATAAATTTAATGTTTCGCTTAAATTTTTGTTAGTTTTAAATGGATCCCTCACCAGTACCAAGTAAAACATACAAAAAGCACACATTTATCTTTTCCAAAATGTAAAGTTGATTATGATGTGGAACAAGGCTAATTTGGCCGTGTTCGAATGGTCATGGATCATGAAGTGATTTTTGAAAAACCAGTCATGTCTATGCATCTGTGACTGTCCACCCACCGCCTTTGTTTCTTTGTCAGAGATTCTATGACAGAAGAAGAGAGAAAGGGAATCTGGAGAAAGAATTTTTCATTTGAAAGAATACAATGTTGAGAGCACTGCCCACGTTAGAGAAGGAAAACTAGCCATTTTGTATGACTATTAAAAGTAAAAATTTAATCGTAGCTTTCTTCAGACTCATTTGTAAGTTAACTTCGTTAAGGTAAATCAGTTTTAACACTCATTGAGCATCTCCAAAAACTAAATATGAAGCTGCCATTTATTTGCATAAATACAAAACGGTTCAATTTTCAATAAAGTGCTTTAGTAAATATGAGCGTTTTAAAAGTACTTCAATGTAGCCTTCATAAAGAACAAACAATCCAAGTAATTATAATTTAAGTTTTCACTCCAATAACAACGGGAACGTTTAAAGCAGTGCAATCGAGTCCACGCATCGCGAAACCAAGTCAAAGTGCATGAGGAAAAACATGTTTTAGTGAACAGAAAGTTCGTATACAAAAACAGCCACATACTTATTGGATAAACTATAGGATTACTTGTATTCTATAAATACTTATGATTAATACATTAGTCTTGGAAAAAGTTTGTACAAATTAGCAGGTAACATTTACGGAGAAAAAATAACGTCAGGCCACTTAATAAGCTTGAGCAAAAGAAAAACCACAACTAAAATGTAATTGTTAAAAGCACGTATTAAAGCAATGATATAGGCAGTTAAATAGATAGTTAAGATAGTGCAGATAGTAGATAGATAGATAGTAAGTCAAATAAAGAGAGAACTTTAGCAAGTTTTAAGTTTCGCCGAAACACCACGAAAATACTAGTATAGTCAATACATATTATATGAAATGGTGACGGGAGGAAAGGAGGAAAACTTTCGCCTTTTTTCTCCTAAAATATTTTTTTCTCTAAGAAAAAACTGTTGTACCGGAATAAAGCATTTAAATACTGTAGCATGAATATATTTACAACAATTTTTCTCCTAGTAGATTAAGCCTAATTAACATTAAGTACGTGTAGGCGATTACACAACTATGTTTATTAAAAATGAAAACTATAATAGTATATATATGGTGTATTTATGACTCTAGCTGATTAAGAGATATGATGAAATAGACCATACAGTATAGTTAGCATTGCTATATTATATTTAAAATAAGAATTAATTGTACAGCATTGATGCAAGATTTTTACAAGATTTAATTGACACCGGGACTTGAGAAACATATGAAATAGACCATACAGTATAGTTAGCATTGCTATATTATATTTAAAATAAGAATTAATTGTACAGCATTGATGCAAGATTTTTACAAGATTTAATTGACACCGGGACTTGAGAAAATGTCACTTTTTACTTTTGCTTTTCTCGATTGATTATAAACAAAATGAATGAGCCGCAATTAGGTATAATTCTGCTGCCTTTAAACACGCTTGACGTGTCCATTTAGTACTCCACAGCTATTGCACGGTGTGTTTGCTTACTGAATATTGTACAGCAGTATAAATAATATCGGATTGTTAATTACTGCAATGTAAATGTGTAAAAGATTGTTTATCTGAACATGTTAAGTAGCCAAAAAAATTGAATAGGGAGTTGCACTGAAATCGATAGAGTAGTAGGCGTATTGTTAAAAGAATGTCCTGGCTGTTTTCCACGTAAAAACAACGCTCTTCAGTAACAGTAGATGAGGTAGCTAAATATGTTTTTAAATAATTTAAAAGTTAAGAGTTATACAACGTGTGTACAACAAAATTTAGCTGTGACAATTATTTGTGAATTAAATGTGATTTTTATTAGTGTAGACAGAGACTAACAGAGCGTACTAGTTTTTAAGTTTAAATAGGTAGGTATGTATATGAGTGAAGATGCGGGTAATCGACAAAACATAATTTAATAAGTACATATAGGTATTTAACGCGAAACTTTTGCCCTGGAATACTTGAAAATGTGCATGGGAGAGCGAGCATTTAGTATGTTTGTTTGTATTGCAAGGGTGCATCATCAAGTCATTTGAGTCACTCACTAGGATGGATATGAATATGAAACATGACCGCATGCTACACTGTCTCCAATTTTCCTGTTGTGCTGAAATGGAAAGGTTATAATCGCTCGAGGGAATGACTTTGGAATGTTACTAGAATGAAGTTTTATTTAAAAAATCCTTTCATTGAAAGATTATATTCTAGGTAATGCATAATAGGCGCGTGGAGCAGGCATCCTCCAATCGAGGCTCAACAGTCCGTGTGCGAATACTGCGCAAATTTTGACCGAAACTGTCTATAAAAATGTTTAACAAAGTATGAATGCAAGACTGGGATAATAATAGTAAGTTTGTAGTAGGAGCAGAAAATTAATTAAATTATATGTAGGATACTTATAATAAGAGCACAGACAGAGCATATTTCCCTAGAGGAATCATGGAGCGTGGTTTGCCCGTTTCTGCAATGGAAAACTATACTTGAGTGAAGTTAACGTGAACATTGAGCCTGCAAGTAGTTAATGCGCCTTAACCAAGTTGCTAACTTTATAAAAGTTTATTAAATAAAGCCACATTTTCTAAAATTAAAGATAATGTAATACATTTAAAAAGCAGTGTATATATAAGGATGAAACTTTAAAACGTTTTGTAAAACTTATACTTTTCGCGTGTATATTATTCTTCCTTTCCAGACAGAAAATCGGCAGCTGGACTGCCTCTCACGACAGAACAAGGGACTTGATAGTTGTTCCGACTAACCCCCTAAAAGGCACCTAAGGATGTAAATGTATATGATTAAGCGGGGATAGTTATAAAGTGCGCTGGTTAAAAATGCTGATCTCTTCTTTTTCAGCCAGTTCCCCTTTAGAAGATTGTCTGTTATATATAATTAATAATTAAAATACAACCTATAATTAATTTTAGATAAGAAACAGTTGCACTAAAAAGCATTTATGTGCTCTGTCTGTCTCGTGTTAAACGTATGTAGCTCTAGCTGTAAAGTACCTGAAACTAAATTTTAATAGCGAATGCAACAGCGATCGTCATATAAGCAAGCAAAACAATATTAAGTACTATTACTCTCATTAAAATTTAACAATTGACAATTATTACTGTACCAGCTCGATTTCTTTATTAGCGATAATATAACTACTATGTACACTATGTTCTTATTGGTGTGCTTGTATCACTTTGTATTCTGCTCTGCTTTTTGTTTTTAGCAATGTAATTTTGTCTCTTTTTTGTAATTTTACTACTGCAATATATTGTGGCATTAGTTCTTGGCTAATTGCAAACTAGCATAAATTTCACTTGAGAAAATATCTTAAAATACCTGTTGTTTACGACAAGAACTCGTCTTTTGTTCTTCGGTTTAATTTAACTTAAAACTGAATGGATTTTTTATGAACTTTCGTTTTCTTAATTTATCATTTATGCTTTCTAATATAGGCTCGCAAATTCCCAAACAGAGGACTTCCTAAAAGGTTGTCATAAAGGTAGGTCATTCATTTCATAGATATCTGCAACTGTCAACTACTGTAGTTGTATTTACATGTTTGCGTCAAACTAATGAAGAAAGTAGCACATGTCATTTATATGTGGTGTCAGAAGTCGTGAAAATATTGCTAAAGTACACATGTTCTTACTACTGTCACATGTACGGCAGGAAATATATTGATTAATTGTGTATTAATTGTAGCGACAAAGATATTTCAGTGATGATTCCTAAAAAAATTAAAGTTAAATTAAACAACAAAACTTGAGCTACACGTTTTTGTACTTAAACCGTTATTATACCATATCATCATAAAAGCCATTATTCTCCGAATGCAAATTTTGCCGCATTGTGTAAGCATTTGTACATTATTGGTAAAATACCACTTTCAGTTTAGATGCATATAGGTATGTATGTAGGTATGTACGAATTAAAAAGCATTAACTTGGTTTATTCTCAAACACGCATCTCTTTATTAAGAAAAAACCCATCACCGAGTATTATTTCATTTTTAGTTACGAGCACGACTACAATCGTTTCCTTTCAAATTACTTTCTATGACACAATAAATTATTTTATAAGTATTCAATTGTTATGTTGACGTAATAATATTTTCTACAGTAATTAAATTATAGCTTCTTTTAAAAAATTATAAATGCTGGCCATTTTCCTTCAATTATGCCAAAGAAAAATTAATAGTACTTCATGATTTGGTCATCAAATTATAATCAATTCATCATGCATTCCTACTTCTTCATCACTACAAACAGCAAACTTGTAAAACTAATAAAATGTCGGCAGATATACACAAATTACCACTAACATCTAATTTTGCAATGACAAAATTGATATAAATATAACTATCTGGTGAATTCGGAACATGAATAAAAATAGTACAAATTTATACACTTGTAAACCACAAACAAAGGATCCCTCTTCCAATGCATCAAATCACTTCATACTTCATATATACAGTAACAGTATGCTTTTCAAAATTCTACAGGATAAAATTATGCTAATTTCGAACATAACTTAAGTTGCAAAAACTGTTGGTAGTAAAGCAAGAACATGACTTGATTCTTCTATATCTAAATCTAGCCAACGGCATATTATGTGTATATACCTAAATATTTATACTGGACTAAATCATTCAAATGCTAATTTGCTTTGTGTTTATATTTGTAAACTTCTATCATTTTCTTTCCAAAAAGCACCGTTGTTTTTGTTTTTTGATTAGGTTAGCCTAAACAATCGTAAGTCTTATATGGGCATGAATTCATTTTCAAACAATTCAAAGATTTCCTGACACCACAATAATATTTGAGTAGCTCGTGCCAAACCAAAACCTTCATCACTGACGGCCAGACAGTTATTTTTGGTAGTCTGTGTTCGAGATGGCTTGCTTATCATTACTGGTATTGGACGGGATTTTCTGACTCTCCTTCTCCTCTTCCTTCACCTGCGTCTGCACTATTGTTCCTGGCTTTGCGATATCGTGTTCCTGAACCACCAATCTGACCGTATTTTCACTACCAGGAATGTCATCCTCAGACTTCACTTTTTCAGAGGAGTCCTCCTCCTCTGAAAACTTGGCCGATGAAGAGCCGGTATCGCTTACAACTGGAGCGATACCGATGCCAGTAGTGCTCCCAGATCTGTCTTCCACGTCTATAATGGGGCCTTCATCACCTTCGTCGATTTCGGCATCTTCCTCTTCGTCAGTTTCCAAATTCAACCCTTGATTTGCAGTCAACAATCCTCGCAGTAAGTTATCAATGGTTCCAAGCAATATTGTAATTAAATCCTGTGTAATAAAATTTCGTTGAGTTTCAGCATCCGGCAACAATAAATTTTCTGATGATGTTTGTACCGGAGGTGGAGATGGTGAAGATCTTGAGGATGAGGATGACAACGTTGGAGAGGCCTTTGATTTCTCCTCCGGTCCACTGCTGCCTTCTTTAGAACTCGACTCACCTGATTTAGCGCCACTCTTCCCATCTAGCTTTCGCTTTTTGCTAGGTACTCCTCCACTGTCGGGAGAAGATCTTCCTGGATGATGTTTAGAAGAATGTGGTTGTTGAGTAGAATCATTCATCCTTTTCGGCATCACAGTTTCCAAGTAGCCCTGGAACTTCCTAAGAGTTTTTTGCAGGTACGGTACGGAAGGAGCAGGGACAGGCAGCGGATTCTTACAAGGGCCTTTCTGCTGACAAGTGGGAACGTAGAACAGGGTAAGCGCTTTCAGGTCCCCTAAAATTCGAATAGCGTGCGTCTCAATATCAATGATCTCCTTAGCCATCAAGTTTTCCATATCCATCACGATTTGCAAGAGGACTTTGCACATCTGATCGGTTGTGCCGACTTGCTCAAATACCTGTGAAATAAAACAGTTTAATAAATACTATAGATAATAAAATAAGTAAATACAAAGTTTCATGTTTTACAATTAGCTGTCAATAACTTAAGCTAAAAGTAAGGTTAGTATTAATTATTAAAGTATAAAGTATTCACTGACTGATCTGCCTCTATAACAAATTCAGGTCGCTTACTTTTGGTAAGAACGTAGCAAGGAAATTGAAAATCACTATGTTGGTGAGGCATGCCCTCTCCTCTAGCATAATTAGTTCCACGTAATCAGTAAAATAATTGGTATTGACTAGCATCGTTATATACTTCCTGTCCAGAGTTGGCGTATTGTGCACTTCCAGCCATAGCTTAGGAAAGAATACAAAGTGTAAAGGGGCAGCTTCGTAGCCAACCATTGCACTCAATGTCACGAGTTCCTGGGTCACAAATTCCCGCATGAATGCAACTCGACACATCAGATCAATAAACATGTGGTACTGGCTATAGAAATCATTTAGCTGTCGATCATATTCCTCATCCAATCCCTAGAATACATATAGGTAAAATATTCAGTGTGTACAACTTTATATTTATAAGAATTACCTACATAAGTAAAATGATTCAACGATTTATCAATCATTTGGCACTTCAGTTGGCGTCGGTATATATTGTAGCACATAAAATTTCTGTTTTTATTACCTTTGCCGTCTCTTGCCCCAAGTGAGGGAACGCCATTTGTAGCATTGGCCTCGGAGGTCTCACTGAAGATTTCACGGAAGCATGTCCATGATGATGTGGGTGGTGAGCCGACCTCTTTGGGAAGTATGGCCCCAGAGGTGGTCCCATGCCAGATGTTTGTGCATCTTGACATGCTGAATGACAGTGAACCATCAAGGGTACTAGAGTCCGTAACGTGTCCAATGGCATTGTGTATAGGAACTCTATCAAGCATTCTTTAACAAAAAGACATTTTACTCAGTTTTCCATTCCTCTAATAATCTAATGGAAATGATAAAATTTTAGTAAAACTAAAGTCATCCAAAGAACACCTTACTTACCAATAGCTGCGTTTCGAAGATCTCCATGATTGTAAGTATTTAGCAATGTAGCCAACTTGCTCAGAATAGTAGGCCACTCTTTTGAATTCATGATAAAACGATGAAGCTGTATCTCAGGAATATTGCACATAGTCAAACCTCCGTTAATTTCTTTGGGACGAAAAGTTCGCAAAATTTCAGTTAGGATTGACAAAAGCTCCACAATTTCCGACACAACATGACATGCTGTTGCTTCATGATGCATGGTATGGAGGACGTGCAATGCTTCGAATATCAGACACAGTCCGTTATTTGCAACTACAAAGACTCGATCTTCCGCCGTTTCAATAAGTATCTTAAATGCTGAAATCATTGTAGCCCAGTGGGCCCGTCCTTCCAAGACTTGCAGGTACAGCTGAAGGGTACTTCGCTTAAAATGACTGATTTCCATGATCTCGTGTTCCGAAGCTTCATTCGATTTTGTAACGAAAATTTGCATCATTTTAAACAACTCCTCAATAGCCTGTAAAAACCATATAATTTCGGGTGATTTTGTCACTACTAGCTTATACTTTGCATTTATGTAGGTATTCATACTTACAGCGTTGTACTGAGTTGGAAATGGACTGATATTTTTGAAAGCCCATGTTATATTTTGATGTCTTGCAAGATGAACTGCAAACTGCCTTGAGCTTTGGCAACACATTCTCAGAATTGCATAGTATGCTGGAAGCATATTTCTATTAAACATGACAACTTCTTGATCGTCATGATCTGCCAAGATATAGTTAAATCCGATCTGCTTCACAACCTGTGGATTGCATATGATTTTTTGAATATTTTCTGGACACTCCACACAAACATGATGCCAGAATGTGAGAAGTGCTTGTTTGTTATGATGACAAGGAATGCTGGGTTCCGACAACTTTGGGTGGAACAAGTTCCATAAGTCCACAAAAAAAGCTCCAAACTTTAACAATAAAACATTTTTCAAACATTCAAAAAACAAAAATTAAAATGCAAAAGCATTTCAAATATCTATAAAAATATAATCTAGATCTAAGTAGGTCCATTGCTTACCATGACTTTTTCCACTTTTGATATGGTAAAGTAGGTAAGAACTGCAAAGTAAGCAGTGAGTTTACTTGTCCCATGTGTTGATATATCGGTGTAATGCTTGGCAGGTTTAAGTAGATTGAGAAGTCTAAGATAAATATCGTGAACGATGATTTGGGCATCATGAGGCAACACAATCAATTCCCCACGGGAGTGATGTCCCATGTAAAACTTTGTACTTCTATAACCCTGTCTGAACTGAGCATGAGGGACGAGAGAGACTAAAAGGGAGGCTGCTGCATTACGTACACGTTGATTACCGTGACCTATGAGAAAGTGCTCAACCCATGTATCCATGCTTTGCAAGCACCATTGGTGAACAATCTTATTCCTTGGAACTTGGGCACCCAGCCACTCCAAAGTAGGATATGCGCAGATGTCCGCAACGTCGAGGATTCGGTTCAGGATCAGTTCCGTAAATTTCGGCATACCTGGAGGGCCAGATACCAGCTCCGCGAGTAAATTCAAAACTTTAAAATACGGTTGACAAATCTAAAATGATAAAAATAACATCATTTTGTTTTTATGAATTACAAATTTGATGAATTTTTAAGTTTAGATTTACTTATGTTATGTATTGCAATTTTAAACTAACATCAGGATGTTTCTGTATCGTTTGGAAAATACTCGCGACGATATTCTCCGCCAATTTTTCATCCCAACGACACAAGGAAAATATAAGATTTCTTGTGCTAGTAAAGTTAATTCCATCACGGATTTGCTGAAGAATAAATGAAAAGCTTTTTCCACCTCCTGTTAGCGCCATCATATCATTTGACGAAAGTCTCAAACTGTTTGTTTCATCTCGAGACTTTTCGACTAGTGTGGCTACCAGTGCAATCATCTTTTCAAGGGAGACCACGCGATTCTTCTCTGTGGGAATTGATACGATTTCATCCTCATCTTCTTCTTCGTCTGTTGCATGTTCAGCCTGCAAAATGATATTTAAATTAATTGGTCTGCCTGCACACTATAAGTTGCATCACATTCAAAATAACGTTTACCGATTCATCTCGTTTATTTCCTAAATAAAACGCGACCATTTTCGAAATTGCCTGCATGTTAATCAAAAACAGGCATTCTTCGTCTCCCATTTTACTGAAGTCGTGCAGCATTAAGAAGTATTCCGAAAGGTGTTTCAAGTGGGACTTTGCTCCATTCTCCAGCTATTGCAATTTAAATTACAAAAAGTTTTAAAGAAGTGATTCTCATTCTCGAATCAAGAAAAACAAAAAAAAAACAAAATAAAAACGGTAAGCTTACCAATGACAATAAGGACTTGATAAATCTAGTAACACAAGAATAGCTGCCATACTCCGCCAAGTCAACGTCGTCTGGATGATCTGATTGCTGCTCCTCTGGCATTTTCAAAAACCAATGGACATGCCTTGGTCTCAACTGCTGAATCACGTGAAAGCATAGCCTATGAAACATTTGTCGAACAATCTGATTTGGGCATTTCAAAAATATCTTCACAGGCCAAAATGTTGTTTCCGCCATATGGTCCAACAGCCAAGCACTCGCCGGTTGGGATGACATCAAGGGTTTCGTAATCATATCAATCCATTGAATCATTGTAGGTTTTTCCTTTGCGTGAATGTACGTCTCAAGAAAGAAGGTACAGCTAAGCTTTGCGGCAAGCAACATTACGTCCTCTTGGCTGGGAATAAGAGAGTGAGGAATTTGCCCACATACTTGTGTCATGAAGTTAAAGTACGTGTGCTCAAATATATTCTTATCCCTGAGGAACTGAGTGTTATCATGCCAGATCCAGTCTTCCAGCTCTTTGTTAAGTTCTATAGTGGGCTGTACAACTCCTCCAGAAGAATTACTAGACGATGATGTGTGCCCACTAAACAAATATGTTGGAATTTTCATTATGGACGACGATCCCCCGGGTAAGCAGGGGAGCATATTGTACATATTTGCATACGCTCCTTCCATTGAGCCTACGCCTCCGTTACTACTTGTTGAAGATGGTGATGGAGTACACTGCTCGTAAAACAGCATGTACGCAGAATTTGTTTTCTCAAAGCTGAAATCCATGAATTTGTCTGTAACGGAGTCGTAAGTTTTTGTGCTCATCTCTCCACCGAAACACTCAGCCGCTAATTGGCTAGGATCAAATGGCTTCACTTCGGCGTCATTAAATAGGTACCATTTGTCCCTGTTCTGAGGAGATCTGTCCCTGATAAATGAGTAATAGTGGCCACCATCCGCTGTCCCGGTGTGAACAGTCACTCCAATCAGTTCATAAATGTAGTTATCCTCCTCAGGCGCATAACTCTCCTCAGAAGACGTTGCAGCTGATAAATTCTCGGTTTTACCAAATTCCTCAGGTTTTTCTTTAGGTGTGTCCTCCTCATTCACTTTGTTTTCAGTCTCCACTTTGGCATCCTTGTCAGCTTGCTCTTTCTTTTTCTACAACAGTCATAACTGACAATAACCCTACTAGGCCGTCATCACAAATGGTATTGTGTCTCGCTTCCAAGTACTCCCGACTCAAAACAGCTTCGCTTAACGTAATTGCTAACTCATTTAAGTCTACAACTGGACACTCCTGTTGCTGCCCGACATTCTTTCCACTTCCATCCAAAGAGTCTATTAATCGACCAAGAAGCCAGAAATAGTCCCGACAAGCAGGTCCATAAGAGTCCTTTGGCTCATCCATGTAAGGGTGTACCGGAGTCTCCAATTTTTGGGTAAGCTTGATGGATAGAGAGGCGCTTAGGCATTTCAAAAGATGACTAATTAACTCTGGGCTGTGCGAAGAACCAGTTTTTCCGTCTGTTGACACCCCCAAGCAAAGACGGTACAACCCAATGCAAGCTTCCTTCCTCACAGAAGGCTCTGGGTCTTCCAAAACGAGACGACGAAGCCATATTGCAAAATCCTTCTGTACGTACAAAGCAGGTCGCACACGTTCACACGAGAAAGCCCAACAAACTAACATGGCCATAGCGTAATGGACAACTTGGGCCCTTCCCCAGAAACCCGTTTTATAATGATTAGGGTCTCTGGGGAGAGAGCAAGCTAGAAGAATGTTTGTCAGTCGAGTCATCACAACACCACTTTCCTCCATCATACTCAGCATAGTATCATTCAGTCTCGGGATTGGAGTCTTTTCTGTTGAGATCTTTCTTCTCTTGTTATTGTTCCCAGTTCCCATTCTCTTTTTGCTTCCGGTAGGAACACCTTCATTTACGTCGTACAGTTGGTCATTCAAACACTCCGAGTCATCGCTCACTACTCCCAAAAAGCACAAAATCTTCAGCAGTGAGGCCAAACAGTCTTGTTTCCATTCACTCCAGTCTCCATTCTCGACACTCTCCAGCAGTCCAGATGAGAATATTTCAAAGAGGTGACGTAGGCCCCCTACTTCCACAAATTGCTGTCTCCAGGAAGTTACAGCAGGACCATCACTTCCTGAAGAGTCCTTTGCTTTTGGTGGTGCAATTTTTACGAGAGCCTCCACTATATACAAAGAGTACATGAGTTTCTGGGGAGAGTCAGGATCCAGAAGGCTACTTAGCATGGGACTGTTGGCTCCAGCAATATTGGTAAACCCTTCGTTTATTGAAGGATTAGTTGGAAGAAGCATTAGAATGTCCCACACTCGTCTTGATAGCACTTGTGCCAGCGTGTTAGGCACAAATCCCTAGACACAACATTTTAAAAGAAGTTTAAAATTAATGTAAGTATACAACTCCTTTTCTTGATAACTCATGTTCGTACTCAAACTTACCCCACTACGATCAGATACTTTGATGGAAGATAGCGTCTGCATTAGACTGAATAACTGTTCGAAATACTGCTGTTGAAGAAGTAATGTCACTGGCAGCTTATCTCTAGGTGGTGGTGGCAAGCTAGATGAATATACAAATTCTCCACTTCCTTGATGGTAATCTCCACTCGCACCTCGTTTCTTTTGTGGACGAGAAGCCCCCATGGACACATAAACAAGCTGCAAATCCTTTACTGGAACTTCAGTCAAACACTTTTCATCGTACTCAGCAGACAACTCAATACCCTGTGTAATCATCCTAATTGGTCCGTCAGTTAGAAGAGAACCAAGAACAGGGGTTGCCGATGTTGTCCCGCACCTTTCCATGGCTAAGTTTTGTTGAACCGTTTCCCACCATTTAGCGACTTCTGCCCGCAAATCAGCTACATAATCCGATGATAAGAGCTCTAGTGTCACCTTTTCATGGTATCCTGCAGGTTGGATCACAACCCTTACCGGAACTGCACCTTTTTCTCCAACTAACTGAGCATGACTTCCTACGCCTCTTCCCTCCAGTAACCATTTTCTTAAATGATACGCATATCTTCGTCTGAACGTTTCCAAATGTGTCTTCAGGAGAAGGAGCGCTCTCTGTATCTTCTGCAACAAAGCCTCATCATCCGAACAGTCTCCTTGCAAAGCTGTTAGTTCTTCAGTAGACTCCACTAAATGACTCATGCACCTCCTCACAAATTCCTCTTCCTTCTCCAGCTGACGCCCAATGTAGTAAGCATTTAGAAACTGAATAGCTGTCATACTGACATCAGTACTGTTCGCACAAAGAGCAATTCTCCACAAGTAATCCATGCTGGCTGTTGATGTTTCTGCGTCCTGCATAATTCCTGGAATTCGGGTCATGGTGCATAGTTGTTGGAATAGTGTTAGCGCCTGCATTGTTATAGTTGCTGGGGGCAGAGATGGAATCTTTCTCACAAGAATATGACGAAACGCTTCAGCAGAAAGTGCATGTTGTTCGCGAATCCGAACCTGTCCTGTTAGCCACAGAAAAAGATCATCAGAGCAGCGGCTGTCGATTGCAAGACACTCCCATAATTGATCCACTTGTTCCAAACTCAATCTAAAAGTAATATTTTTAATTTAAAAAATGTACATAAAAATACCTCCGAACTTTCTCAATTCTCATGATCACAAGATTTTTTTTAAAAAACATGCACTGAAAATATATATCAAAATTAAAACTACCGAAAATCATCCGGTGAGCTCAAAATAGAGAAAAGCACCGATAAAAATTCCAGTCTCGCTTGAACCTGGATATGATAAGGAAACGGAGATTTCTCTGCCTTCTTAAAGTCTTCCAAATTTTTGAAGAATTTGTTCAGCATTTTATGCTCTCTATCCGCCCACAGAGTTACTTGGTGTATTTCCGCTGCTGCTGCAGCTGCTGCAGCATGGGATGTGTGATGGGTAAGTCTAAGTTGTTGAAAACTGGTCAATAATTTTGGGAGAAGTCTCAAACTCACTACAACACTTTTATTTTGAACCACGTTCTCTAAGCAGCCTTCTATGAACTTAAACCGAATTAATTTGTCAGTACTAAAACACAACAGATTTGTGAGTGCTTTCTGGGCCTCGATAGCTAACCCATCCGATAATTGTACAATTTTATCGTCTTGCACCAAATCCCACAGCAGTGTCTGACCCGGCTGACAAACTGCATCGATTTGAAAGTTGAAATTACTCCCTGGGCTACTTCCTCCGTTTCTTCCTCCGTTTCGCTTTCTCTGCTGGTTGTATCGACGCATGGACCGTTGGCTAAACATCGAACCTCCTAGTTCCCCAAGACGAACCTGATGCTGATTTCGTGTCCCAACTGGCATTCCTCCAGCCATCATCTCCACCATTTGATTTTGCGCTAACGATTGCATTAACGAGTCATCGTCGCAATTAGAGTCCTCTCCATCAAAGTCGGCCATATTTTTTTCTGATTTGTTGCTCATTCTAGAGGAATAACTCCCATCACTTCCATCCAAATTATCCGCTGGGCTTACGTAATCCTGAAACATTGACGTAGCATCTGTCATCTGAACAAGATTTCCTAACTGGCTAATTACAATATTTGGCTCCATTGCATCCGGACTGACCAAATTTCCTCCAACGTTAACAGCTGCACCGTGCCCTGGTAGCGGTCTGGAAGGAATGCCTTCTTTATTTTGTTGATGCTGCTGGTTTGAAACCGGTGCTTCTAACGCTTCGGCAGGAGGAGGTTCTCCAACGAATAATTTTTTTGATGCTACTCCTTGCGCTCCATCTTTCTTTTTCCCAGTTTTGGTATTTTTCTTCCGAATGAAGCGATTTAGCACCTTTCTTCTGTGCACTCTTGTTGACGTTGGTGAACATTCTTCTGCTCCGGATCGTTCCCCATCAGCATCAGAATCACTATGGGTTTCTAGGTTGGTAGTAGTTGGAGGAAACGCTCCACTAACAGGAATCGTATCTGGATCTTCATCACTATCTCCGTTACTGCTCAGCGAATCTTCTGAGGATGTAACTACTTTAAATAGGTAGGATTTGTAGCCCCGCTTGGTGTCGCCACTCACACATTTTCCAGCGTCTCGAGGAGAACCAGGCTACAGCAAAAGAGCAGTCAAATTTTTCATATTTCAAGTTGAATGTCAAATAACTTTTCTTTTAAAAAAATATTTTTCTTAAATTTTAAACAACATCAAAGAATTTAAGTGCAAATATATATTTATCATGGTTTAACCTGCATTTCATCCTCTGAATGACTAGCATCGACGCTAACAGAATTTTCACTCGAGCTCATGTCGGCAATAAATTTTCCACCCCTTGTCCCTTGTCGAAGTCGCCTTTGGTTTTTATTTGGTACACCCATTCCTCCAAAGCTAGTCAGAGGTGGTATTGACCCTAAAGTCTGAGTCGCGTTAGTCCAAATGAATTTTAACAATGCAGAAGCCAGGTACAAACTCTATGTAAGAACAAAAGCACCAATAATAATATTTGAAATTTTTATCTGACCTGAATAATATTTCATTTTGATTAAAGAGGTTTTTCGACTAACTTGCTCGGTGTGATCTTTTGGCTCTAATTTCTTCAATAAATTATGCAAATGTAAAACCGGACCAGGTTCCAAATTGCAAATTAAACTGGACAAGATATCGTACACCTGTTTGGAACAATGCTTCAACTGAGCAGCTTGCCATATAATATCCATGTGATCATTTGTCACTCTTCCTTCCATGGCCAAAAAAGTTAAAATCGTATGCGACTGCTTGATAACTTCGACATGTAGGTTAGGTCCAAAAATATGCTGAATTAGTTGATTATCCAGTAGCCATTTACAGAGCATATGATCCAGTTGTTCGGAGTCAATAATGTGTTCTGAGTTAAGTAGCTCATTAAATAGATTGATATAACTATTTATCTGGTTCACTCCAGCCAGTCTCATTGTGAGAGTAGGACTGAGGAAATACTTGAAAGCCAGGTCCAAACCATGCTTATCAAATGAGATATGAGCATCAACGGGCTCCTTCACGGCACCCCAAATAAATTCAGTCATATTTCTTAATGTGGTTGCATTTTTCATGTCGGTGTCAACCGTCTTGCACAAATACGACATCACATAATTGCGGAATGCAACGTAATACTTTAAAAGTGACTGAAAGTTAAGCCAAGTCTTGAGATTCGTTGCCACACATACTAAAACATTCACTCGCTGGATCGGCATTGATTCCGGTGTTTGGTTAGCAACACTCATAGAGAGAGCATCAATTCCACCTGTGCGACAAAACAAGGAAACGTTCCGAAATAGATAGGGAGACGCCTCGGGCTCATTTATTTCGCAAAATATGCTCAAAAGTTGCATTTCTTGAGTAGTGAGCAGCATGTCCTGATCTACATGATGAGACTGAGATTTTAATTGCATGCTATGCTGTTTATAAGCTACATATGTGGGAAAGCTGTTCAGGAACAACTTGGATACAAAGTGCAGCAGTTTATCTTTATCTTCCACGTCCCACAGCGGTCTTGGCATAATTGAGGGTGAAGCAGATTTTGGTTTGGAGTGGTCTTTCTCTTGATCTTTACTTTCTCTCTCTATTTCTGGCAAGATCTTTTTAGTTGATGACTCGATTACTTTATCTTTGGCTAAAGTTGACTCAACGTCTATTTCCATCTTCTCGTCTGAGGATGACGACAGCGAAGTTGCATCACTGCTGCTAGGCGCACGTGTCGAGGAAGAGTTGATTTCTTCTGTTGCTGCTGATGATTTGACACTATCATTGTCATTGTTGTTGCTTGTTGAGGACAAAGACTGCTGAGGTAAGTTCTTTAGTATTTCGACAGCGACTAGGATCAAGACTTGAAGGGCCCAATTGAAACGTTCAAAATTTTTTACGTCCCTGAAGCAGCACGAGCACTGTCGTTGGGTCCAAGATTGTAGATACAAAATTATCGTTTCTATTTCTTCTCGTGTAATTGTCACATCTGAGATTTGGTTAAGCAGGGTTCTTTTTCTGTCATCTAAATCAGTAAACATATATTTACGTAACGCACCTTAAATTACTACATTTCCATATCTATACAAGGTACAAGTAGGTATGTAAATTTAAAAAGATATCTAATACACTTAAAAAAATTGTCTAGAGATGTAGATTACTTACATGACTGAAGCAAAGACGTGAAGTCCATACAACAGTCACAGATCTTCCCATTCCCCATGATGACAATTAGTGAAATGTAAGGTTCTCACGAATTTATCCCATTTATGAACCCTTTTCCGTTCCTATCCAAAATACTAAAGCCTTACATTGTATTCTTGAAAATAGCAGCTATATAGCCCATGAAGTATTAAACTCGGGAATACAAATACTTAAACCACGGATCAGGATTCTGTACAAACCTGTATTATCAGAACCTTTATCCATGTACTCAAACAAATGGTTTTATTGTTTTTGATGATGTATGTATTGGCGATTGTTCTTAAAATTTCTTAGTTTTCTTCTTAACGTTTATCTTCTTCCTTCACAATAATTCCAGCTTGGCTTCTGAATTCCTGTGACAGCACACATAAAACAAAAAAGAATCAGTGTAGAATTACAATAAATTAACAATTAAATTGTTTGGTTTGTCTCTGTCACTTCCTCTAAATAAACCCTCACAAAACAACTGTTTCAACAAAACAGTCATCTCGTCTTCGTTTTACACAGTCTTCTAATTTACTGTTTTGATTAAATACTTAAAGAAACAAAAATAAATTACATTTACGTTAACATAGGCACTTTTCAACTTTACCCTATTTTTCCAAAGGAAGAATTCTATTCTAATCATTTCTAATAAAATACTGTTTATAGTCCCAATTTTATGACAAAATTCCTTGTCTGACAACTCTGAATTACCGCTTGATCGTGCTTTCCCCGTTCTATTCCAGATCATTCTTCAATCATTAAATTTATCTATTCCACCTAGCCAAATGTCTTTCTACTCAAACATTAAATATTTAAACTTCCTCACTAAATTCGAAACCGCAGTGTTATTCCATATGATCGAATTTTGACTCATACTGATGGATGAGATAAATGACGAACTGCAGAGCTTACCTAATTTCACTCCTCAGTGATTCCCTCTCCTTCGTCTTCGTCCACCGGATATTTTTTCACTTCGGTGTGTACAAACATAAATAGTAATTCAATAATAGCTATAACTATAAGATCCTTTTAATGGCTAACTTCATTCCTGAACTTGCACCTTTCCCCAGCTACAAAACCGAAGGTGGACAACTCATTATTTTCTCTAATAAAAAGCATAATCAAACCCTATCATGGATCTTTTTCTTATATATTATTGCATATCCCAGCACAAATCAAAAGCTAAAAAATGAACTTACCATGTAGACATCCGACATCAATCCTTCATTTCTACATTTTCTACACACAGCAAAAAAATATTTCTCGATCCTCACCGATTTTTCATGTATTATACTTTTTAATCCTTGTTTGTAGCTACACTTACACTGCACTACTACACTCATCTCTCTCACCAGCTTTTCTCAACAACAAAAAACTGTCTTTTTAACCCTTTTCACCTAAACTTCAAAGCAAAAGCAAAGCTGAAACTCTATTTTTCCATACCTTCCCGTTCACTGTGTTCTCCTCAGTCAGACAAGAGAAGAGCGACAGCGACAGCACACTACACCATACCAATTACCAAAAGACCGAACCTACATTATTACCTACACCACGTATACCAAACCGTACCAAACCTGTATATCATGTACACACTTGAACATTCATGTTCACTCTCACTCCATCCGCTCCGATCTAAATAGCAAGCAGTATTGCATGTACCAGTAAGTAAGTACCAACCAGTGTGATGTATTTTTATTTACTAGGAAAAGGAAACGCTATAATAATATTCAACAGCAACAATATCAGTTCTGGCTGTCTGGCTTATCATGCAAACGGACGACGGACGGACGAACAGATGGATATTAATAATGATCTTATAACTTTGCAGCAAAGAAATACCTAGGTAAGTGTACAGAGAGACACCTCTCGTCAAAGTTCAAAATAGGTAGGTAGGTATACATAACGTAAACCTATAACATATTTTTTGCAGATTGTTTGCTCGCTGTCGTTTACTCCATAGTAATAGTGTATTGCATTGTATATTTGATAACAGTTCGTCTGCCTGCCCTGCCTGGTACATCACAATAATATTCACAATCACAGGTTAGAGAAGAACGACTACCTCAACACATATACTGCACAATCACAATCTGCTTTGTTCATTTTTTGGTGTTTGCGCTGCATTGGGAGAAAACAATGGAAAAGCTACGCTTTTACTTTACTTACACGCTTCTTCTTCTTCCTACCTTGTTTGTATGTAACTCAATGTAGGTAGTAGGTACTAATAAACTTTACTAAACTTTACTTTGTCTTGTTCATTGTTTATTTTTGTAGCTATGCTATTTTCTTTTCTTTGGCATGTTTCCTACTGTTTTGGAATGGAAGGGATTAGAGGTGAGTCGGACAGCGATTTTTTATGTCCGAGATTGTCCATGTCCGACAAAATTTCATTCGGGCTGTCCGTGTCCGTCCGACAATTTCAAAAACTCTGTCCGTC
>JAHZND010003829.1:0-10969 GCA_027744115.1 Acrocyrtus sp. NNG-2020 | reverse complement strand
GTTTATTTCTTTTGCTTCTTGGAGTTCTTGCCTAATCTGCCAATCTATCAATTTAGCAGGAGACTGCTTTTCAGATATGATAAAAAAATCGGCTTAGTATACATAAAGCTAAAAACCTGGAGCCGAAACAGGTACTTACTACGGAAATTGGCCAAAGGCTTTTATTAAGCTATACATTATTAAAAAATTCAGTTTTCCTTCAATATAATTTAGGTTTTGCAGGAGCATATACACATTACAATGATACGCTAGTACTGTATAAACTATAATCATTTACTGGCGAGTTCATTCGTGTTAAAAAATCATATGTTGTCAAACATATTATCATGACTTAAGACTTTAAAAATATTTTTTTATTGTTTATCAAAATTGAAAAAAAAGTATTGGCAATGTTAATAATTTTTTGAGGTGGACTACTGTCTAGCCATATTGACTTAGGTAAAACTAATGTACATATGCTCACTGGTATAACTATATAATTTTCCGCATACCTACAATACAAGTATACAGAGTGGGCTATTTTGGAGAACAGGGAAAAATGGAGTAAGTGAGGAAAACATATGTTGAGATTTTGCAAATGACATTACGTGCCTAAATAGAAGTGGTACCGACAGCCGAGCAGTTTAGCGAACATGATGCTAAACGTGCTACAACAAAAAGGAAAAAGTGAACTAAAAAAGTGTTCCAGGGCAAACGGCAAAGTAGCAGTGAACGACTAACGAGTAAAATTCAAGTTACAACAGCAGTCTAGTCACCATAAACGTAGACAGGCGGAAGCTTTACGATACTTTCTCTCAATGCATTTGCAATAAACCAGATGAGAAGTCAAGATGGATACACAGCAATAAAGGAAAAAAAGGAGAAACTTAATAAAACTGAAATATTTCAAAGCTATAGATGTACATCTGTTTCAGGAAAGGAGGTACAAACCGACAACCTCTTTCGTAATTGAGCACGATTAGAACTGGAAAGAAGGGTGGGCGGGTGGAGATATACTCTCCGGATATATTTTTAGAATTTTCTTTTTTTTTCACTTCATATGCTACGTCTACGTGTGTGGAGTCGTGGAGTATCCCCCGCATTTGAGAGTGCAACGGAGTATCGTCATTCTTTATATTTTCCAGTTGGCAGCACATGCTAAAAATTACCTGCCGATGCCGATTTGTCAGGAACGAGTAAACGGGAAAATAATTCGCATGCAAAAGCAGAAACTTTTTTTCCCATGCTAAAAGTCATGTACGTATGGTGTGTCCCTTGACTGAAAAAAAAATTCTTTTTCCTGGAATGGACAACTTCTCAAACCTTTTTTATTATGTACAGTAAGCACGCACTTGTGTGCAAAAGTATCTGTTTATGTTATTGTATAATTTAAATGGGAGTGAAAACGGGGTTGGGTGAACTGCAAAACATGTAATAACGTTCCATGAATATACGGCAGGCAAGTAGCAAGTAGCAAAGTACGTGAAACATTGAAAAATACATGAAATTCGGTTTACTCCACTTAATTCCACTGCGTGCATGAGGGAAAACCAAGGAGGAAAAATGACCTTTCAAAACCACATTCCCTTTTTAACCTGTTTCATATAAGTTTTTCCTCAAAAAATAGTGTGCAGCCTCTTACAATATTGCATGTTCTTTGAAAATACAGTTTTCTACGAACAGTTGCGGTTCTTGCGGACTTCCAGTTATTAAAAATATATATTAGTAAGTCGGAAGGCATTATCGAGTTTCTTGTTTATACACTCGTCGCTCCCTTTTCATTATTCATTGCGAGTGGGGGCATTTTTTTGTCTTTTTTATGTAGGCACTAGGCTAACTAAACGTTATTTCAAGGTAAAAAGCTCGTAAACCTGGTTGGCTTAACCTTTGACATTTGTCTATCTGTTATTGCAATTTTTTAAGCGATTTCCGATTGTTTACAGCTAGTTCACGTGAAAAGTACATGTCAGATGGGATCATACAAATAAATATAAATGATACAGTGAGAATTCATTTTTATTGGCTGACAGTGAAAGTATATAGGTGGAGTTGGAGTAGACTACCGCAGGGAAACTTACGACCTGGTGGGCACCCTAGAACCCCAAAAAATCGTTTAGAATGACATAATTCCGCAGCATATATAGGCAATACTGATGAGAAGGTTATTACATCTCTAGGAAGGAGTAAACCCTTTGGGGTATACGTTGTCCTCATGTACATGAAAGTATGCAGTTATTGCATTTTATGGTGAAGTTTGATGTTGATGCTGTCAGATAAAGTGTTATGCTACTGGCAACGTTTTACCCACAGAAAAACGGGAGCATAGAAGATTGTATCGTCAGCCATCATCCCAAACGTATCAACCGCAAGGAAAACTGGTGTTTCATTGAAAGTAATGATTTTTCCCAGGGAGATTGCTTATGCTGGTAGTTCGGGATGTAGAGATGGTTTTGTACTGGAGGAAAAAATCCAGCGTGCTTGGATGAGTTTGAATATGTCAAGGTTTTGAAATGGTTGTGAGGAGTCTGCATTGCACAGCACTGATGGGAAAAAGGACCTTTGGGATGTTGTCGGATGTGGGCTTACATTAATACATTACGTGCTCATATACACTCCCTCCAGTTTTAGTCGAGTCAGTGAGTTGGAGCTGACGTTAAGTTAGATTGAGAGGAAATTCTTCTCTGGATGGTTCTATCATCAGTGAGGAGTGAGGTGAAGGCAAGTATCAAATTTCAATCAGGCACAGAAAATTCCTATTATGTTGTATGCTATTATGCTCCATCCACCACTGAGGTTGTCTCTCTAGTGAATGGAGCTGTGGGTCTGTTGCTGTGTGGGTGGGAGGAAGGTTGCAGTATTTAACCAGCATTTTAGTAAAAAGCACATAAAAGATTTCACAACGGTCATCCTTGGAGCAGGAAAAGGAACAACATAAAAAGATTCTTTGCTATTATTTATCCTCATTTTAAGGGCTTAAATTATGCTCTGAAACTTATTCCTGGAAAGCACAAGCCAAGCTCCAGTGATGACTACAAAAAACCACTTACGAAATTAAAATTTAAATCATTCATTTTCTAGTCACCAGCCACAAGAGAGGATCCGTTTTACTCTCACCTCGCTCCATTATTACATTATTCCGCCAACTGTTAGCGAAATTGTTTTCCTGGTAAATACATGTGAAAATCAAAATTTGAAAGTGGTTTCTCCTTTACTCTCTAGTCCTCTCTCATTCCTNTCGTTCCTTGCAATAAGAAATGAGGAAAACATGCTGCTCTTGATTAAATGTTCCTCTGAAATTATTTGTCTTTTCTGGCATCTTGTGGTTACACTTTATTCTGCGCAGTTTATTAACTGCATTTTTGGATTGCAGTTTTCTATCATGTGGGGCAAAATTTCATATACGCGGTAGGCATACCACAAAGTCTATTTTTTGTGTTTAGTATTTACCCTGTCTCCACACTGCCTCTTTTTGTTTCCGATCGGCGGATGTACATGTATTCCTGTCAGCAACCCGAGGAAATTCTCATCTCGGCTTACTTCTTACCACAATCTTTTGTATCCCCTCCCCATAAAGATTAACTACCACCACTGCCGCGGAATCTCTCTTTGTATTTAACGGATAAAAGGTTTTTCTTCCCGTTTGCGAAAAGTACTAAAAGTAGGTCTAGTCCCACGATAATCCTGTAGCCGTTTTCCCTCCATCTATTCAGCTACTTTTCTGCTCAATTTCCACCAAAAAATATACATCAGCTCAGTCAAGAAAGTCAGTCGTCAGTCTTCTTCCCTCCTTGCGGCCATTTCTAGGCTTCTTCTACTGCTTCAATAGCCCACTGATGTGAAAATCATAGTGCTCCCGTTCCTTTCACGAAATTCCCTACATTTTGCAACAAAACAACAGCAGCATAATGCAAGAAGAAACAAAAAAAAAATTGTTTTCATAAAGTCTTCTCTCTTCCCTTGACGTTGTGTTGACGTACTCCTAAAAATACTCCGGATGATGTCTGTTCCCTCCAAAAAAAATTCCTTTTCCGAATCTAGAAGAAACTTTGCCATTTTGAGGATCTTTCTGTGGCTAAGTATATAGCGCAATGCCTATCCCAAGTTTACTTTCATATTACACCTAAAAATAAGTAGGTGCTGGTCTGGTCAACATTCAGGTTAAAGTTTGCCCCGAAAAGTTTACCCTACTTTCTCCTATCATTGCATTATGCATGAGCTAAGGAAGACTGTGTACACTTTTCTCTTCCGAAATCAGGAAGGACTTGGAGTGCATCTCCAAAAAACGGCTACACCCCACTTTGTTCATTCCGTGAAGAAGCTCATGCATAGCCCGACAAGATTTTATACAATGCCAGGCAGTTCCAAACCATCAATCAGTCGCAAACTGAAGCAGTAGCTTATTTTTCTCTCTGAACAATTCCACTTTTTCATTTTACTAGGTCAAAATGTAATCTCTGTTCGGAGAGAGAGGGTAAAACGCATGAGGACTCAGACTAATAATAGCGTGCGAAATCCTCTCCATTTATGATGCATGAATAAATCGTAATATTTATGTGGTGAGGAGCAACTCTATTTACATTTTATTTTGTTTCTTTTGTGCGCCCGAGAGTGGATGGAATTGGAATGCTGAATTGAATATCCAGCAAAATGGTGTAAGTATTAAAAGCGCGGGGAGGAGAAAGTGAGTTATGCATTTAAGTGGAAATTCACAGAGAAAGCTTTCACAATTGCGCCCATCTTATCTCCAGCGCTGTGAATAATGCAAGCTGAGCGAGAGTGACTTCCTTCGAGTGTAGTTTATGTTTGCATTATTAGCTTTGTCGTGATCGCATATCCTGTGAGATTTCCCAAAGAAGAATGTGTATTCCCATCGTTTTCCTTTTCCTAGAAGGAAAAAAACGATTTCTACAAAATTATGTTCAGCTGCGCCATAACTGGCAGCTTAGGAAAGTAGATAAACCAAGCTTAAGGTTATGGCGAAGTGAGCTTCAGTGCATTACAAAAAAAAATTTTTGTTTTGTTTATGACGCCATTATCTCCTCTCTCTCTTATGCATATGCATTTTCTCCTTTCAAAAAGAAAATTTAAGTGAGTCGGGGTTTATAGTTGAAGGAAAGTTTCGTAAGATTTTTTTAGGTGTAATTTTGCAAGCTCCAGCTGTACCCTATTGCACAATGAAGGATACATTTTAGTAATTCTCTTGAATCTAATTTTATCCTACAAAGTGATGATAATTAAATAGAACATGTAGTTAAGTAGCCGCTTCCAAACCTGTGTTCTCACACATTCCCCATACTACGGTGTACAGCAAGCAGTCGTTACTCACTCAACTTTTTTAATGCTCTGCTCACCCAAAAGACAATTTGTTTTGTTGGAATGCTATATCAGTGTGGGAGGATGACACCGTTTTGGAATTGGTTTAAGCAGGCTGTTTTCCGAAACTGGTGGGGAGACGACTCTACATAAAATGGAAGGCGGGATGCGAGAGTGGAGAGCATAAAAGAGAGGAGAATCTGACAAACTACAAATGTACGAAATAAGCACTCGCTTGATTTCACTGGAGACCAAAATTCCAGTCCTCTCTTCTCCATATAATTTTGTCATTGCCATCCTCAGGGCTAGAGCATGACGCTATTGTTGTACTAGAAAAAAAGTGAAATGGCGGTGGAACAGCAAAAAGCCTATTTGCATTTAAACTAGTAAGTCTAGAAACGCCAGCAAGGTCGAACTTCATCCCTGGTCTTTGTAATAATTTTACTTAATTTACGTTTAAAATATCCCTCTCCCTTTTCGACGGCATAGGCACAAAGGCTACTTAGTCAGAATGTCATAATAGCACTAATTAAATCAGCAATCTTATGCGAGGTCTAGTGGCAACTCGGTCTGTGAGTTTGTACGGCTATGGCGGAATAATACTGGAAGGAAACCCAGTACAGTTTTTAATGCTGTTGCTACACTGGCGCTGGACTGGACATGCAAAGTTTATGGAACTAAACAACTAACTTTGCTGAAAGAATAATAATCATAACACTAAGCTCAAATGCAGAAACAACATGTAGAAATTACTTTGTTCTCACAGCACAGAAAAAATTTTGTCTTTTTTAGCCCATTCCAAGAAGTGTCCTTTTGAAACGACTCCCATTAAAAAGATGTAAAACTGGAAGGGTTCGGCTTTGTCGTTTGTTTTTGGCTGGGGACGGCCGTCCTATATACTCTCACAAAAAAAGCTACCTATTTTCAGATACGCCGTATTTTTTATTAACAGGAAAGCTACATGTCCTCCTCGGTGCTTCTGGTAGGAAAAACTTCCATTACTTCTCACTTCACAATATGTGTCATTTTTGTCACATTGAAGTCACTACCGAACAGAGTTCCGCACTTATTTACAATTCCGACAATCAGATAAAATACGCAGTAGCAACCTATCTCGAGATAAGAGTCGGATTGTATTGTGTCTCATATCTGGGTAGTGGGTACATGCATAAAAGTTATTTTTTTTCAGACTCCAACCTGAAAATATGTAGGTCTGCAAATATGACCCATTTCCAGTCAATTCTTCTCCTTTTTTGGCAGGGTAGACCTAATAATAGGCTTAATATTGCAGTCACATTCCCTCCCCTGTTTGTAAGGAAACTAGGAAAGATGTACGTGACGATCGGATCAGAGGAGAAGCGCGGAGGAGCAGAAAAAGTATAATTATGTTGGTGAAGATAAGTCTGTATGTCAGTGCAAAAGTATAATAATAAACAGCCAAGGCCCACCGCACTATTTTTCGGGAAATACTATGATGGTGATGAAAATGATGAAGTCAAAATCAAATCAACCAGTTTCCGCTTGTCTTCTCCTTTCTACAATTCAAACAAAGGGCCGCCTCTCCACAGTGGAGAACGAAGACAAAAAAAAACTTTTTTCCGTCTTTTCCCACGGGAATGAAAACGATGATGACAATTCGTGGAAGAGAGTAGGAAAGGAGGAGGCATACTAAAACGAAACAAAAAAAAGTAAACACACATAGTTTAGACGGAATGAATAAGAAATGGAAATAGATACTTTCATGAAATTTTATTTTTTTCCCATTTCTTGATATTCTTCACGTATATAGTGCATAAGCTTTCTCTGGGAGTCGGGTAGGCGCGCCATGTATTAAAAAAGTAGTGCATATTGCACACTATTTATATAGTGCGGTGTGCTCAGGGCTCAGGTAGAGAACCAAAACCATTTTTCGTTTTCTTTAACAACCAGCAAAAAAACTTTTTTTGTGTGCCTAGTGCCTTCCCCACTCGTATACATTTAATTTATGTTTTCAAATGCATTTATTCTGGTTTAGTCTGGACGGTAGCGGATGTTGGGAAAACTGGGATCGCAGTGTAAATAAATAAGCACAGCCCAGTATGAAACGGAAGAAAGCGAGGGAAAAGAAAAAAACCCGTTTTATTTACTGTCTTTCTCCCTTTCCAATAATCTGTTTTTGTGTAAAATTCCAGCTTCTGAGTTTTTCTGTTTACACGTTTCTACAATTTTTTTCTGTCAGAGTAATGATATGAAACGGTATAAATTGCAATCTGCAAGATTGCTCTTCATTTAAAGCAGTCAGCTACAGCTACGTAGAAGGGAAAAAAACGGTAGTTTTTTTGGTGTACATGTCTTCCGTTTTAAACTAGAGCTTTATGCGGTATTTTTTCAACAATTTTCTAAAACATTGTTTCAGCAATGAGCAGCGGAAGTTGGTCACTGGTGAGCCTACTTTTCAACTGTGCTTTTTACTACTCAAGTTTTTTTTCTACTTCCCTGGAGCGTTTCGCCTTTCACTAATGGAAACTGAGCGAAAAGAAGTAATCAGGCGGAATGGGAAAACTTAAAACTTGCAGAAATAAAATAAGACGGGAGGAGGTCAGGCTACATACTGTGAATATCCATTTTTGCAAAGTAAAAGTTTGATTTTAAAAAGCAAAGTGGAAGCGAGGCAAAAAAAATCTTTTAAAATAAACTTTTCCCTGCTTTCCTCTTTTGTCTCTTTCTAATTCTATTTTTCTACCTAAAACTGATTTCTCTGCTACACTAGCAATACAGATCGCTTTTGAATTACTTTCTTTGAATTATTTTTTAGGCCTGTGAATTTCATTCTCTCTGTGTATATTTATTCCCCTCCCACTTATTGAGTGTATTTTAGCTTGGGTTTGGCTTGGAATCAAACAAACTTTTCTCTTCCATTTCCTAAACTTCGTCACTTTTCATTCGTTGACATTCTTTGTACGAGAAGAGCTGCACATGTTGTTCTAGCATTTTATATCTGTGGGAAAAAAAGAGAAAGGAAAATTTTTACGATTTTATTTTAGTGATCACGGCACGAATAAGCTTCCCGTCCGCGCTTATGTACCTCGCCAGATTTTGCCACTTGTACTAGTTCATCGTGGTTTTTGGGTCTCCTTTGAATATACTTATGTAAAAATGAGAAAGGGAAAGTGCGATCAGAATCCAGAAAGCGTTGAGACTTTTCCGAGATTGGGCCCGCATTGAATCATGAAAAAAGATGGGAATTAGATTATTTTTCTCATTGGAAGAAAAAATTTTTTATGGTAAAATCATCAAAGCGGTAGTAGTGCCTAGCCATGAGCCTCGTAATTTTGAAATGTGTGGGAAAGTTATACATATAGGAACAAGTCGGGATGGCTTTAGCATTAATTATATTCCCGTGTATATTGGTAAGGGCTGAGAAGGTTTAATAGTGATGGCAGAAAGGAAGCACATATGCATAGGTACACGTAATATTATTACTGCGGGAATTTTTTTTAGCTCTTTCATATATTCAGATGGAAGCCACCGATCTTCCATAAAATTTTGCTTTCTCTGAATCTTCACAATATTTTTGTGAGTTTGACAACGATGGTCATGTTATACTGGTAGGAAGAAAATTCGTTGTAAAATATGTACATTCAGCTTTTCTTTTCTGTAAAAAAATCTTCAAAAATAATAATGCGACATTTCATCCATCCCGCTCGAACCTGTTCTCTGGAAATTCCTCACATATTAAATAAAATTCAAGAGATGTATGCATGCATCTCTTTTTAGGATTTTCTACCCCCTTTTTTAAACTAAAAATAATCCTAAGTCTTCCTAGCGACTTTTTCCTTAGCTCGTCACTGTAAGCTTAGCTTGAGCAAAAGTCACGGTTCGTCAATATTGAGGAAGCTGACGTGGAAAATGATGGAGCAAAATGGGGAGAGGATTAAAATAAAATTTTCATTTTTTCAGACAAATCTTTCAGCCAAAAAAAGGGTGCACTGTATAAGCACCAATATGAAAAAGTCTCTACTAATTTATCTATACGTGCAGGGCAAAGAAAATGTGCGCAGTTGCTCACAAAATATAATTCCGAGATGGACATGGACCCCAGCCCACTCGAGACTTATAAAAAATAATTTGGAAGGAATATTCTGAAAGACTTCATTTTTACAGTAAAAAAAAGTTTTCAACTTTCTGGCTCCCTTTTCTTTCACAAATCCTTCATGGCAAATACACTGTGCATTAGTATTTATAATTCGTAAAACTGTTACACTGCATGTGTTTGAATGTTTAAGCCTGGCTATATTTTCTAAAGACTACTTTTTAAAAGCGATTTTCTGGAGCTGGCTCAGTCAAGTTGAGCAAATATGAAAGTCTTTTCTAGATCTTTTGAGATAAACTGGACTAGTGACAGCATACACTCTACATAAAGGAATGCAAAATTATCCTCGTCTACACAAACAAGACTTTGGCTGGCAAATTCGGAGAGTAGCCTCACTTTCTTCAATGCCTCAAAGTTAATAATATCCCTTTGCATTCTAAAAAGCGTGTCTGTTCCAGTTCCAGCTGAGGGAATCAATGAACGTCGTACACTTCCATGGCTGTTTTGAAATTAACATTTCACTCTGTTACTTTTAATACGTTTTACGTTCCGTACTTAAACTCTTGGGTGATTTAGCTCTTTTCTGTGCTTCAGAATAAGAAGTGAAATTTTTCACGTCAAAATCCAAATGCACCCAACTGAAAAAAAAGCTTAAGGGAGAGAAAGAGAGTCGCGCAACCGGGCGCAACCAGTCTTCTGCTTACTTGTAATGTGAGTTGCATAATTTTCCGTGGATGGACTACAACAAGCCAGTTCCTGGCCGATGCCCTTGCAAAATTCTCTGTGAAAGTGAAAGAGACAGAATACGTAGACGACTTTTGTACAATGAATGAGCTTAAACAGTGATCTTTGTGTGACCCTCCAGTGGCCAATATTTTGACTGGAAATGGAGCTTCACTTTCCCTCGGAGTAGAATTTAGAGAGTGTAATTATACGAATTACTCCGCCTGTAGAAACTGCTATTTGCCAATATCCTGAAAATCTAGAACGAGTAGAAATAAGCGAAATAGTAGCTTTTTTTGCTTCGCATCCCCAGCCACACAACCATCAATTTAGGCTGGAGCGCAGTAAATAAACTTATGTTACTAATAATAATAAAATTCCTAACTATAAAACTATAAAAAGACATTTTACAATATAATTGCTTCTATAATCAACCTTCTTTTTAAAAAAAAAGTTGGGAAAGGACTCAAATTACATGTATCGGGATATGTAGCAATCATCCAGAATAATGGCATTAGTTGCAACAGCAAACAAGTTTCAAAACCAACTTTTGCTCCAGGAATTTATTTTTGACCTAAGTTTTTTTTACTTTCATCTGATGACGGTCGTGTAAAAAAAGCTGAAGATGAAGTATGCAATAAACATACTTTCAGAATTTTTTTTGCTGCTAGTTTTTTTTATCTGGAATTCATATAGAGCTCGGCGAATATCGTGTAGCCCGGAATGTGAAGTCCCCGGAAGAAATAGGGAAAACAAGTTTTTTTTTACATTTTCCCCCATCCATTTTAATTCTATAGACTGTTATTCCTCCTTCTCTGCTCATCCAAGCAAATAAAGATGTTTACACAAAACTCTCGAGATAGTTTATTTGCTAAGGTTGCT
>JAHZND010003828.1:0-15866 GCA_027744115.1 Acrocyrtus sp. NNG-2020 | reverse complement strand
ACTCCACACTCCCATGAGTGCCTTTGTATGAGGATGGGAGCTCCCTGGGAAGCTGGAAGTTGAAAGGATACTCCCTTACACCACCACTATTAGCCAGCTCTGGAACTTCTTCGGTCCCTAAAAAAATTCAAAATCCATTTTAATTCTTAGCTAAAGGGTAGAAGTAGACATTAGCTATTTAATTAGTTACCATCTCCAATTAAAAAGTAAGTTGAGTTGAAGTAATATTCCGAAGTGGAATTCGTCCTCCAGCGACCTTTCATGTGAAGGTCAATCACAGTAAATCTCACGGAGCATTTTCCTTTGAACTGAATTTCAATTCCTGAAAACAGAAAATATTGAATAGGTTTATTCTCCAAATTTCAAGGTCACCCTCACCTTTACTCTTGAATTTCTTACCCAACACCTTTGACAACCCAAAATCTCCAAACTCGGAGTTCTTCACGTAGAGCACTTTTCCAGTAACCGCCTCCCCTGGAAAGTATGGCGTGTGCTTGTCCAGAGCCACGCTCAAATTCATCTTGCACTAAAATTAGCTAATTAACTTGCACAAAATCTACAAATTACTCGTTTCAAATTTATAAATCTTCTTATAAGTCACCCACGCCAAACTTCACATTTACTTCCCGTTTAACCCCATTTCCTCCACATTTGACTTCCTCAAATCCCCAGCACTGTATCACTTTCAGATTATTTTCTGTGTTTCGTCATCGAATACTACTCTGATTACGCCTCATCGTCCACAAAATATCGGCGCACCGATATTTGCACACACGCCGGAGACAACGACAACATCCTTTCCGTCTTCCTTCTCAATTTACTTTTCTCATCCGTGTCCTGTGCTCTTCGTCTCAGAAAAAAGTGAACGCGTATCACGTTGACTTTGCTAATATCTCTGTTTGTGACGGGAAATACGTTTTTCTTCGGGATAAGTAATGAGCGTATCTGGGCAATGTACGGAATATCTGTGGAGTAAATTTTTGCAACAAAAAATAGATACAAAGTTCTCGCACTAATAGAGAAGGGAATTGAACCCAAAGTTCTAAAATTAGAACAGTTCAGAAAAAAAATCGAAATGCTCAGATGTAGGTGTGCCTATTTGAATTCTATTTCCTTCCGCAAGCACGGTCATAAGACTTGCCAAAAAATGATGAGCCCAAAGTACAAAAACGAAATTATTTTAATCGCCGTTTATTATTTAAATTCAAATCACAATAGATGACGATGAAATTAGAAGAAGGTGGCAATCAAGTCAACTTTTATTTACAGGTATGAACATACAGCTGTACATAAAAATACATTTACAAACTATTTCATAGATTTGTTTTTTTCTGTATAATTTTTGAAACAGATTTTCTTCAGTAGAAAAAATGGCACTGGCGAGGAGATTGCGAATCCCAGACGGATATTGCTAAAAGTTTTGCTTTGGTTTGAGTTACAGTTGGGATATTTCCATTGACTCTCCAGCGTCATCGCGTATCACTTTGATTAAGTCTTGGAACCTGGGACAAAATTAAAAATATGAATTAGTTTAGTTCATAGTTATTTTATCAATTTATCCGTAGCCTACGTTAAGAACGTTCTTAACGTAGGCTACGATTTATCATAATGGACAAAAGATAATTTACCAATTAAATACAAACATAAATTTAAAAAATTACATTTCAGCATCATCAGGTGAAAACTGGAACGCTTGGTGACTACTAGGAAGCGGCTGGGGAGTTTCCAATTCCCCCAGTAGTCCAGGATTGTAAGGGCTGACCGGTGCAACTGAGCCAACGCTCTGTGGATAAAAGACAGATCCATCCTGAGTGCTCTCTGGAGAAAGCATGCTGTTGGGATCATGTAACATCTGCACTGACTGCGGTATGAATGCTGATGGAGAAGCTGGAATGTGATTGAAGAACGGACTTTGTGCGTGATACTCCGGCACAGGCGACACCGACAACTCTGGGAAGCTCATTCTCGGACTACTCCCGTCATAGGCTGGCTGCGGCGTGGCACTTCCGTTTGAGCTGTCTACTCCATCCAAAATTGTCGGCATGATGGGCACATATGGCTTTCCGTTCGAGCCAGGGGCACCTTGCGCTTGGGCACCTTCTTTATCATAAAACTCGCCGAATGCATCATCCTTATGCTTGCATTGAGGCGTTTGGTACACCCACTTCAAATTCGTAATTTTCTTGATTTCCATCGCAAGCTTTTTGGATTGGAGATCCAGTAGCTGATATGGATTTAAACTGACGACAGTACCTGGTCTACCAACGAGGGCGATTGTAAGAGCTCCAGCGATGGAGTCCGCAAATCGGAGAAGGAATGTTCCCGGCTCGCATCTGGAAATGAGCTGCTCTCCGGTCTCCCTCTCAATGAAGCCTTCAATGAGACCTGCCTTCCAGAGCTCCTTCAGATGAGTCTCTTTTTTCTCAATTAGCTTGAGTGCAGCATGAAACCATGCCCAGAACGTGAAGGTACGATTTGGCAATGGTGTCTTGCACAGCTCTTCCCATGTAATAGTATCAGGTCTTGGACGCCGATTACTAAAAATTAAAATTTTTTGTGTAAGGATATATAAGTAGATGCTGTCGTATACTAAAATACTTTGTCAGTTCGAGTTGTAATATAAATACCGGAATGCTTTCTCCGCTAAACACTCCAAATTCCCGGGGGTCAATCCCCGCCCCGCCACCTCCACAAACTTTGCATTTAAAATTTGTGCAATTTCATCCCACGGCGCAATATTAGGCACCTTAAAAGGTGATCGTCCAATCTCCCCAAATGCATTATCCCACGAAATTGTCGCAACCGCCAGCGCCTCTTGACTCCCATGACTAATCACGACAACTGGCAACGATATCGTCGAAACCTTAAATCTCAGTGGGCCAACTGTCGCATAGCAGACAAAGTACAAGCAGGACTTTTCCTCCATGACCCTCTCCGTACTCACATTTCCTCTCTTGTCAGTCCTCGAGATTCTCGTAAGCTGCAGATTCCTAAATGTCACTGAAAGCCTATCCGATTCTTCCTTGCACTCCATTGGATGTTGTCCATTTGTAATGTCTCCGATGGTATCAACTTTGTCCGCCACAACCGAAAGATTTCTCGCCTGCTCCTCACCGATAATGCTCGTGGACAGCATTGGCTTGTCCATGTGAATGTTGAGCCTCTTCCCGATAAGCAGGCTTACAACGACCGCCTTCGGAAACTTTGTCTTCATCTTGATAATCTGTGGGGGCTGCTCCTCCACAATGAGGGATTGGTTGAGCAGCTCCTGCAGCAATTTCATTACTTCCTCTATTCGGTTTTGCACAAAGTTAAGATCTGCCGAGTTTCCAGTATTGATAACTCCATTTTGCAAAATTCTCTCAGCTTCCTTCAGCTGCTCGTAGTGCTTCCAAAGTAGCTCCGCGAGCTCCTCGCACCAAATCTGTACTTTGTCCAGAATAATAGTGTGCCCTTGATTGGTTCCGTTTGCCATTTTCTGTTGCTCATGTTTCCACGTTGCAATCTTTTCGTTCACAATTTGTCCCTGGAGGATGGCAAGCCTGTTCAAGTTGTCCATCATGATTGGCTCAAATCGTTGCATTAGTATTTGCAAAGTCCGGATCTAGTGTAAAAATACAAATTATTCGTTAGATTTAAATGCACAATTAAATATGTTTTCATTGGCAGTCCAGTTTTTAACTTACGTTTTGCTGAAGGTGACCCTCCAAAACTCCTAAACTTTCCTTCAAGCGCTTTTCGTAGTCTGGCATTTGCTGCATTGCATTTCGAAGGTGTTCCGGATTGTTCAGGAGCGCTAAAAATAAAATTATTAAGAGAAAAAATATTTTTTTAATCAAAAATTAAATTTTCAAATCAGACCAGACCACTTTGTCCTCATCACTTTTAAATGTCTACCTTCAAGCTCTTGCTTTTTGTTGCAGTTTAATGCGAAATTCTCCTCATTTGAGCGAATATCCTTGAGAATTGTGTCGTTGAGAGCTGCCTGGGTTCGGATTTGATGAATGAACTCCATGATTGGGTCTCTTTCGTTAGTCGTCCCTCCTGTAGAAGTTCGCTCTTGCTGAGACACCAGCGCCACTTCCGCCTTGATACGATTTCGAATATAGTCAAATAAACCCAGCGGGTCGGTTTGCTTTTTCTCCTGGTAAGATACGAACATTGCAATATTTTATTTAGTTAACCCTTAACCTAATTATCTTTCTTCCATCCTCTCCAAAATAAGTCTGACAGTGCTGAGGTAAGCGAAGCTCACTTTTTATTAGACATATTGTATCATCATATTTTATCATTAAAAAATATATAATAATGCTGATCTCATTAAATCAACTGAAATTTCCAGTCCAGGCGAAATTCCTGCATTACGAGCAACAGTGCCTGTTTCATCTTCCTGGAAGCTGGATAATTCCAGACGGCTCGTTAAAAATCAGCTCCGATAATACTGACTATGCTAGCTATACTGCAGGAAACCAGAGCGTCAAAACAGCCTAAGATAAATGGAGAAATATGTGCCTACTCATTTTCCAAGTGAGAACCGTACAGGTAGGCATACTGAAAATATTTTTGTGGGTGCGAGAACTAGATAACCTGTAGCGTTCATGCCCGAAGATAAAGCTTTGCTGGGTTAGTGTGAGTATACTTATGCTAAGATACGAAAGAAAGAATGGAACGTGTTTTGCACAGCGAATAAAATTTGCAAACAGGTTAGGCTTTGGCTAAATACAGCATTTGCCGCTTCTACTCAGAAAACAGGCTTTTACAATATATGACAAGTTTTCGCTCCCAGTTCTGAACGGAATTTCCTATAAGAGCTGCCTTTGCTTGTGCTCATTGAAAAAAATTGCAACTTGCTGTTCATCAGCGTAAACAAAGCAATGGTGCATTGGATCAGTATACATACTTAACCGACCACAGACACCACAAAAATGTGCAGCAAATTTTCCAATGCTAAAAATATAAAATATACTGAATTTTTGTGCAATAATGTGACAGAGGCTGGGTTTCTGTGCTGACTCTAAAAGTGCATTGGCTTTTCCTCGTAAATGTTAGCTTTGGTGGGACAGAGTGACATGGACACCCGCAAAGTTACAATTTTGCAACTCACAATCGATACGATTGTAAGTTTCAATTTGTTTTTGGGTACTCCGAGATTTAAAAATCCTGATGGAGATGGTTATTGGCAAATAGAAAAAATTGGCTCCAGGCTACTATAAAGTAGAATCACTTTACTAAACGTGATTGTATGCCACATCCTAACTTTCAGCAGCGCAAGTGTGGCAGAAACTGATACAAAATGAGACCAAAAAATTTTTAGACAAGAAACAAGATTTTTTTCACCGTCGCGACTGTAATAAATATGAAGATTGAAAATTGGAAAAAATTAGGAACATCAACCTATGAATAAATTGCAACTGTTTGCAAGATGGCACAAAACACAAAAAATTTATAGCACTTGAACTATAAAAACCAATACTGACTGGGTAATGGCTATTAAAGATCTGTCTGATATGATGCTGGGCTGTTGCTGTTGCCAGTTGGTAACTGCGGTCGCAAATAAGTGAGCTATTTGCTATTTGCTACACTTGAGAATTTTAATTTTTTCACTCCCACTTATGCAAACCGAACTGAATTCGGATTAGTCTTTTCATACTATAATGAGCAGTGGCTAGCTTCAATGCTTAGCGCAAATAACCGCCTGGTAACTAGAACTGGGATATGACATAATTCACTTTGCTTTCTGCAATTTGCTGCGGTGCAAACGCAAAAATATTCTGAAGCCACAATACTCGCCACAACTTAATTAAAAGCAAATGCATAGGCATGCATGAAAAGCACAATAAATTTTTTAAAGCTCTCGTTCTTACAGTATATTTCGTGAGTGCCTCCGACAGCTTATGCCTCGTGAAAAACTGGTCACCAGCCTGAGTGTTTCCAAGTCGTTCCTCCAAGAGGGCAATTAAATTCGTGAAAAAGTTCACAATCTGTTCCCTATGCTGGGCATTTGCAGGATCCAAGCCACCTTCTACTGTGCTCGTACCGCCACTAAAAGTCAGAATGACAATGCGCAAATAAAAACAAAATGAGCTTTACCACCGCCAATTCTCACTTTATGACGCATCTCCCTTTCCAAACTACCCCTAATGTGATAGCGTGATAAGAAATTGTAAAATAAAAATTGACACGCAAAGCCGGATGTTTACACTCTGGCCATTCAACAAATCATTTAATTTCGTAGTAAACCCTAACCATATCCACTCCGTCCTCGTTATCACTCACTTCACCATTATCAATCACCTTCTCTATCTACGTCAGCAAAATCCAATTTACAATCATTAAATACAATGGCCACGCTGCGCTACTCACTTGTCAAAATTCATACAATGGGAAAGGTGTACCGTGAATACTGATCAGTTCGCTGTTACCAGATTTCACCCTCCTCAATTAATGTACCTACTCCAATTTAATGTATAGGAATGTTATAATACTAGTGCAGCTATGTATATCTGTAAGACTATGACATTATTTTTTTTCAAGTACTTACCAAACAGCAGTCTCAATAATATCTGCAAATATGTTTCGCAGCTCAATGGGAAACTTGAAGTCTGGGTGCTCCTCATTGTACAGTGCCAGGAGTTCTCGCTGACAGTCCGTGTTTAGCGACTGAATCTTTGCCCAAAGCGCCATACTGTAACTCTGTAACTTGCGTTATACTATTGGAAGGTGAAATTCTATGACGAATCAGTTTTTCCCAGTAATTAAAATTAGTTAGTACATGTGGGATCCAACTAGCAAGTGACCACAACTTAAAAATATTATTCTGAACGAGATAACTCTTCTTACTTATATTTGCATAAGCGCTCTTTGCACTTCTCTTCCAGAAAAAAAATTTTTATTTTAAGCAACTTGTGGCGAGGGAGGGTATTACATCAATGACGTTATGGAAGGATGCGGTCCCCAGATTATATTCGGTTTCTTTGTCGTGGACATATGCACAAAAACTCATAAGAAGTTGCGCTCAGCTTTGTTTGGAAGAAAAACTTTATTATCACTTGAACGCCAAGTGTACCGAGCAAACACTAAAGTCATATCATATTAAGCTTTTAAGAAGTCTAAAAGAATAAAATAATCTCATCTTTGCAGTAGCACTGATGTCCTCTCTGTCCTGTCCTGCACGCTGTACGATGTTTGCGTAAATTCAGAAAAGGTTAACTTGTAATTGCTAATGAGCATTCTTACTTAGAAAGAGTCGAGAGCGAGTGGCGAGCACCACCAATTGCAAAAATTTAGATGCCGAAGTGTCTATATAAACTAGCACTGTATAAGTATATCGTAGATATATAACAGCGATACCCTGACAAACCAGCAGAATATCTTTTTCAGTTCACTTTCGCAGATATCTCATGGGTACCTACCATTTCCAAGAAATGTTGTGGCAATAAAAATAGTAGATCTCTGTAAAAATCTGCTTTACCGAGTAAGAGGAGATAAAAAAAATGTTTGTGCTGAAAAATATTCTCGTCTTCTCTGACCAGCGCCTGCACATTCACTACTGCTGAGAATGTTGTGCAGATTTATCATGGACGCATTTTAGTGGCTTAGGCGTAGTTTGTAGCTGGTAACTTCAACTTGTTGCTCCTGCTTGTGAACTTCTGCAAAAAAAATGTTTTTTTTCTTTTGGGCATTAAAATAACATGAAGCGTGTGTAGTGTAAATGGAGAATGGAGATGATGTGAGGTACGTACAAGTTCAAATCGCTGCAAGCGTCACTTGCGCTGAACGTCCTACATTGAAAGAAAAATGCCAAATGATGCGATGCCACTTTACCACTTTAACACAAGTGTAGAGATAAAGGTTCAGCATTAATGATGATGATGTAATGGAGCTTGTTCTGCAAAAAAATAGCTTATTATGTAAAGTCGAAGTGTAGGTAGGATTAGGATAAATGGATATGTACCCGACTGTCTACTTTTGTCTTTTGTTAGACCAAAAAATAATAATATTTATTTGCGAAAACAAACAATAATTTTTTGTGGGTGATTCACGGTTTAGATTCATGAGCATACCTCGGTATATGAATTTTATTGTAGGTGTTAGTCTTTGTGAGAAAAATGCAATGATTATTTATGTTATTTGAAAATAAAGGCAACATTTTTAATGCCCCTAAGCCACTCTCCACTTCCATCTAATTCCGTGTTAGCAATTGCAGCTTTGGACATGATTCAATTCCGGGGAAATGTGTGTATGTGGCACTGATTGCATCAATAAATTATAGCTAACTGCTCTTTATTTGCATCAGATAAATATAATGCTGCGCATTTAGTTAGAAACGTATCATTTATTTGATAAAATAGGATTCGCTTACTGGTGCAAGTTGTGTGCACTTTATTTACTGGAGTACAAGTAGTTACTGGTTATTTTTTGCGCAAAATATGAACCAGTAGGGACAACTGAATCATTATTTGCGTTTACATAGTTGTAGATCTGAAGTTGTGTCCAACCTCAAAGTTCTGCCAATAGCATTACTGTAATGTGTAAACTGCAGAGTTGCAGACTTTAGAATTAAGTGGGGTTCATCAAATTGTAGTCATGAAAAGATGAAAAGTGTTAATAGGTAGGTATATTTTGATGCACTTTTAGGTTGGACCTAGCACGGAGTTGGAATTCACAGTCCCAAAGAAAGACAATGAAATCAAACGGCAAAAGGTCTACAGGTTGAAATGGTAAAATGTTCATCGCAATTATTGTAAAACATAAAATTACGAATGAAACTTTTTGACAACCTTCCCCTTTGCACCAATTTATTTGCAAATTAACCTTCAAATCAGAGGCCACACGTGACTGGCTATATTAAATTTTTACAATATCAAACCAGTCGATAATTTCGTCATCGATAGGACCACTGTCATTATAGAATAGACGAATATGAAACGACAGTTATTTATTAAATACGAACCCAGTGTTATAGATATACGAACCGGCTTGAGTAAAGGCACAAAGGGAATTTTACTACGCAGATTGTGGCTTTGTGACCGTGACAAGAAAGGCTACCTAGATTAGCAATAAAAGTCATTACAGAGTTTATTCCTGCGCTAACTCTTGTCTCGCCTAGAAATTGAAAGCTAAATAGTGTTTTAAAAGTTATTTTAAAGCAGTCTCAACGTACCCCAAAACTTAGATTAGGATTCCAATAATCAACCTTATAAGGATTCCGCTGAGCCCTTTCTGACATTTTATATTTTTCTCTGAGCTGGAAAATCTCAGAAATTTTTTATTTTAGATTGCTACTTGTGGGTATGGTTATGTCCACAACTGTCGATGACTATTACAGCATTTACTCCCTTTGATCCTTTAATTCGTAAAGAATAATTTAATTTTAGCTATGAAGATGATAGCCTTGTTCTGTTGGGCATTATATTCAGATCAGATTGTCAAAGCTTACTCAATGGCTGTTGTCACTCAATGGCGCTAATATCACATCTTTCAACTTGAACTGTTTTCTTACACTCTGTTCTAGCATGCATTGGCATTTCGCTATATGCTGAAAGCTGAACAGGGAACTGTTGCCGAATTCTGCACCACACGGCAAAAGGAAAATGTGTGCTATTCCTATGCTCGCTAGTTAGCACAGTAGCTTGTTGAAACCGACTCAGAGAGTAGACTGGACTATGCGTTGTAGTAAAGCAGAGTAAAAGAATCATGTAGTGCATGTGCACACACAAAATAGTGGCAGGCAGGCAGGGGAGGAAGAAGCAGATTGGTTTGGAAGCTCGAGCCAGGAACTGGAAGTCGACACTTCCAGCCGCCGTTCTTTGGAATCTTTTTGGTTTGGGGTCCCAAAAAGAGTTAATTAATAGCTATAAACCGGGGGAATAAGAAATGCATCGTATCGAGAGTGTGATTAATGAAGAAAGTGACAGTTGTTAACTAGAAAAAGGTGTTGTCCAAGTCCAAGTTTTAAACGTTTTAAAAAATACAACCGTGTCCAACGTGTGACGACTGTTTAGAAATGGAGAGCAAGGAAAAGGAGGGTGACGACAAAGAGTTCCTACCGGGTTATCAGACCGTGCAAGAGTTCTCTACAGTAAGTTAAAGATAGATAATTAGATAACAATTAAAGAGTAAGACGAAGACGGAAGATGAACTGATAGTGAACCAAATATTATGATGAGCTTCTTAAGACAAGTGTAGAAGCTTTCTAATAAGGAATGATTATTATTTTCAGAATGGATTTAAACGAGTGGTTGGAGGAGTTAAAGCGTTTCAAGCGTTGCCACAACCGGGACCGTCATGGGATCTGTATAAGAGCTATCCGGAGTTTTCCCGAGCTATGAAGAGTGCACGCTCGAAACTTATCCCGATGTAAGAACTTGTTTTAAGCTAAACCATAGGCTAAAACGTTTGCCGTATGATAATTTTGTGTTCTAATACTTCTAATCATCGCAATCATTGCATTTATTTATTTGCTGACTTATAAACCAAATGTTAATTACAGGATGACTACCTTGCTCAGGCATGTGAATATACCAACATCGGATTTTAGATCGAGGGACGTGGATGAAAAATTTGAGTTTATTGTGGACAGTAATGACACTCTTCTGGAGAGAATTGTAGGTTTTTAAAAAATATTGTGATTGAGAGTAAACAGAATTTATTATAGCTTCAGTTTTACTAATTTTGATATAATTTTTAATAGGGGTCATCACTAGATGAGGCAGAAGGTCTTTTTAAGAAGTCAGAAATTCTGGTTATCGACAAAGGTGCGGCGAACAGTTCCTTCAAGGTTCCTGGAACATGGGGAAAACGCAAATTGGACAGGATTAACAACTCGAGCTCGAATGATCCTGATTCAACTTCGGATAAATCTGAAGATACGTCAAACCGCCCAATCAAGAAAGCAGCCTTTAGATTCAGAGTCACAGAAAAGCCTCAGTTAAAGTTTTCACAACCTGTGGATAACAGTTTGTCGCCGTTTGTGCCGAAGTTAAAGGAGAAGCCTCATTCGCTTAAGCCTTTATCGATTCTTCCGGAGTACAACGCAAAGAATGAAGAATTGTAAGTAAAATAATATGTATATATATGTAGCGAAAATTCCAGAAAATTGGCAGTAGCAAGTGTTCATTTGGTTGGTTTCATTATTTCAATAATAGCTACGGCCATCCGTACACGGTGGAGCTTAATAAGTGGGAACCACGCGACGACATGCTTACTAAAGTCACTCCACAACCTCCAAAAAGCCTTAAAGATACTCCAGTGGTTTATGTCGCTACACCAAGGGACCTAGAAAGGCTAATGTACGATTTACTGAATATAAATACGTAATGTATTTAGCAGTTAAACAGTTAATTCTAAGTTCTGAACTTTGAAAAACATTTCAAAACTCCCAAAGATCACAATGTTAACGTCATTATTTCTCATTTTTAGGTTTTTCACGGTTCAAATAACGATATCGACTGGCTACAGCGAGACTTCGGTTTATATATTGTTAATATGTTTGATACTTACATTGCTGCCAAAGCACTGGGTTTACCGCAACAGTCCCTTCAGTACCTTCTGGGAAAATACTGCAACGTTTCGCAAAATAAATCGCTTCAATTGGCTGACTGGAGATTGCGCCCATTAACAGATGAGATGGTGGAATATGCCCGTGGAGACACTCACTACCTGCTTTACATATACGAGCAGCTTAGGAACGAACTTGTTGAATCAGGAAATCAGCACAATAATCTTTTACTGTCAGTGTTTGATCAGTCCAGGCAGTCTTGCTTAAGGGTAGGCATAAAACATACTTCGATTCGAGAAGTCCTCATTCGCCTTTCAATCAAGATAAAATTTGATGATTTCAGTAAATGTAACTTAACGAATTTATTAATTGTATTTTCTTCCAGCGTTATGAAAAACCTGTTAGTAATGCCCAGCTTGCTTTACGCAAGACGAGACGATCCATAAACAATCGGCAATTGTATGCATTTACCGAGCTGTACAAATGGCGAGACGAAACCGCTCGAGAAAAAGACGAAAGTTGGGGCTATGTTTTGCCAAACCACATGATGTTGACAATTTCAGAGTCATTACCTAAGGAGATGAATGGTATTTTGGCCTGCTGTGATCCTGTGCCTCCTCTTATACATTCTAATCTAGGAAAAATCCACAAAATCATTACAATTGCCAGAGAACTTCCATTGCGACAAGTAAGCAAAGTTTGCTAAATGCTAAGCAAACTTTCTTTCATCCTTCGAATAACAATTTGTACTATAAATAGGAATACTTACTTTATTAATCGTATATTATTTGTAATAGGAAAATGTTCAAACAGACAAGGTGGTAAAGAAGGCTAAATTGAAGAATTGGGTCATTGTAGTGAACAGTATTCATGACGTAGTCCCCGCTGATATTCCCGAAGACGCTGAAGGAGAAAATTCGAACGAAGAAGAAAATATTTCTGAGATTCCAAATGATCCAGCAAATACTTCTGGTACTTGGCCGCAGCCTTGGGTAGACCCAGGCGGCTGGGAAAAATACGTATGCACCGATTCTGAACCATCTTTGAAATTGGCCAGAGCTCGCTTGTCTATCCGCCGTGCTTTATCTCAGCGCTCACAGTCTCAGTCACAACCACCACCGCCAATTGTAGATTCAAGTGGAGACACATTGGCTACTCCATTTGGACGGTATGAAGCCAGCAAGAAGATTATGGACATGCTGAAAGATCCAAAGAAACAAAAAGATATAGATTTGGATGACCCTCTCGTAAAAGCAGTGTACGAAACAGTGCTTGTAGAAGATGTTGAGGTTAACAATGGCGATTCTGATGATGACGAGGAACCTGTTACAGAACCAGCCAGAGTCCTTGATGATGGCGAGTTTATTCCATTTAATCCATTGGTGAGAATGAGAATATTAGTTTACGATACCCATTATGATTATTAAACTAGGTATTTGTTCATTCGATTCGAAGGAGCCGGTATTTAATTAGAAATGCTACTCTTTATATTATTTAGGCACAATCATCTTCGAAACGACGCAAAAAGCCAAAGCGAGAGGCTTGGGAAGATGGTGCTCAAGTGAAAGATGAACCACTAGAGAGTAACTCGCTTGGCATCGGACTAGACAATTCATTTAAGATGGGAGATGAGGATGTTGTTGATGATGACGATCTTGCAGATCAGAATGACTCAAATTCTAAGCAGCAGTCATTCATGCAAGCGTCCAAGGATAAACGTAACAAAAAGAAGGGCAAGAAAGGAAAGTTTCTCAACAGACTGAAAAATGCATTCTCCAGAAATAAGAACAAGAGATCTGATAATGCTGTTGAGGAAGATGGTGATGCTAACAATGATAATGAAGAACTGGAATCTGGAAAAGGAAAGGAATGTCCGATGTCTACAAGTGAAAGTGCCGACTCTCTCGCTCCTCCAAACAAACGAATGAGACGAAGTGGTCAGCATTCAAACTTTGAGGAGGAGCAACAAAGGGACACTAGAAATAATAGGACACGAAGAGGGAATCAAAGTGCCAATCAGCGTTCAAGTCCAAGACAAAACAGGTGGAATAATAAAAAGAACTCTGGGCAGAATGATAAGGCTAAACCTAAAACTGCGATCTTCAATGCTTGGAAGAAGGGTAGCCGCAGTATGACGTTCAACTGATATCATATATGATGAGTACATATATCGTTTTTCGATTGACCTTTGTTGATTGTTATTTTAAATTAATTAAATTTAAACTATGTACTATTTTAACTTTACTTATTTGTGAAGAGTATAGCAATTAAAATGTAGTTTTCAGTGATATGTCGTCAGTTACGAAAACTTTAGGATATCTGGATTATTCAGAAGATTTTCAAAAGAGTATATTTAAGAACAATTTGTAATACTTTACAAAAATGCTTTTAATTAAAGTGCTATTAAAAGAAGCTATTAAATAATAGTTAACTACCGTTTCCAATTTAATATTTTCCATACGTGCATAGGAACGCGTACATTGTGCAGTTAACTTTTTGAATGCTGAAAAACGCAAAAATACAGTCTCAAGAGCATTGCTGTACAGCGAAAAAGACTTTCTGATATTATTAGGAATATGCTTAAGATGGCCCCTCCAAGAAGGATTACAAATACTTCAAATGCGTCCCTAAGCAGTAAACCTCCACGATAGTTGTTTTCTTTTGGCGGACAACGGATTTCGGTACTGGTGTCATATTGCACGTTAAGTCGCCGAAAGATTCCCCTTTCTGTCATTAAGAGCACGCTAGCATAAAACAAATTATAATTGTTATAATCTATGGAATTATGCATGTTTTGTAATTCCAGCAGTGGAATGTTAACACAAAAAGCAGGTACTTGAAATTGAATATTTCCTTGAGAGGAGAACCCCTTTTCACAAACATTGCTGAGGGCATCCTTTGAGTGGCAATCAAAATGGATGTCACCTTCTTGCAGAATATGTGATCAGTGTAATTTAATGTCCGGAAATTGGGTGCGATGGCATCTCTGAAAGAAACGTATGCCATGGGTAGCTTATCGTCTAGTACATGCGGTAGTGCTTCTCTGGTAGTGTATGTTTCACTATTTTCCAGCGGAAGCCTATGGCCCATTTTGTTATATGAAGTCTGTTTGGAATTAAAAATGAAAAGACAGTTAGTCTCCAAACCAAGTTAACGAAGGCTTCGAACAGGGATTGATAAATTATGAACCCACTTCAATTAACAGCCTTGTAACAGGAAGCCACCTGTCTGTATAAACTTGCATATCACTGGCAGCCAACTCGAGAAAGTTTTCAATTGGTAGTACCTCCGTTACAAGGCTCACTGTAAGAAGTGCCGAGCACGCAAGATAAGCGAAATATGCTAAGGCAGTTGCTGAGAAGCAAATTATGCGGAAGGTCTGGTTGACGGGATACTGGTACCATCCTATTGAAAACCCATATTTTAATTATTAATTTTGTTTAATTTGAACCCATTGATGAAATGAGCGCTAGAAAGTGGCCTACGCGCTTGCCTTGAGTGCTAACTATTGCTATCAGCCACATCACAACTTCATGGGCAAATAGTATGTCCCTTTTTCTTAGAATTTGGAGTCGATCTTGAAAACGGGCCAACAGGTATATGAGAGCGATTATGGCTGCAAACGCAATCCAACAGGCAATTATAAAGCGCTGGAAAACTAATAGGGAGACTACATCGCGGCGCGTGTTCGGCTGTCGAAAAATCGCTACAAACTCTCCTGTCGAGCTTGAATGTATAAAGCTTATTCCCGGATGCTCTCTAATCATCATAATCATTGCTGCTTGGGCAATGGAAATGTCTGCCTCTTCGTAAACTAGTTGGGCTACCATTCCTGTCCAAGTTCCGTTTTGAAGGCGACCGACCCACCCATTTCCTTTCATTGGGACGTAACTACATATAAAATTAAAAAATGAAATTACAAAATAATATAATGAATAATGAAAAACTAAAATGAAATATGAATGTTTTACGTGAAATTCATTGCAAATTGTAGTGCCAGCAGGGTATCAAAGCACATCCCACCGGTGAACTCAATCGTGCCATTTTCATGTTCCCGAATTTTTATCCTTTCTTCGTAGCTCGGGTCATACTGAAATTAGCAGTGTAAATAGCAAGTCCACAAGGAAGTGGTGGAGTGGAATTATTTTGATTTAAATTGACGTACATATATTGGCGACTTACCTGAGCAATGGCATTGAGAGATATTCCACCCAAATCTTTTCTGCGAAGAGTCACAGGATTAACTAATGACAACTCCACGGACGGAAAAGTAAATTCACCGGCCACTATCCCGCTGCACCGCGAATTTCTCCCACCGGGATCATATAAATCACATAACGCTACTGACCGGCCAGTTAACGACTTT
>JAHZND010003827.1:0-10094 GCA_027744115.1 Acrocyrtus sp. NNG-2020 | reverse complement strand
GGTTTGTGTGCAGAAGATAACGGCTACAGGAAACTTAATAATATTTTTTCTTGTCTTGTCACTTCAGAGGGTTTAGTAAAAGTAAACTGAAATACTTCTTAGACAAGGTGAAGAGGAATCTCATTAAAAGGAACCCGCAGAATAATTAACTATGAAGTCAATTTTCCTTTTGTTTCTTTTTTCTGTAGTAATCGTTTACTAATAGTGCTGGAGGGTATAGCTAAATGACAAAACTATTTTACTGTTTGAGTATCGTTTACTTACTGCGTTAGTTTTTGGATTTATTAAATATTAAGTCCATTTTCGAACTATTGTCACATTGTTGGTAAACTCGTTCACCAGGTTAAATGTTAAAATTATACTTTGCTATTCGAGTGATTCTAGGACAATTCGTATTTCAATGATTTATAATTTTATATTTCAGAACTAAGTCGGTTAGGAATTTGGGATTCGCGAAAGACACACCTTGCAACAGCTATTGGTGAAAACATACACCTTAAATAGACATTGGAAAAATAATACAGAATGCCGGAACAAGTACTGAAAATTGAACCGGAGCATGAGCTCAAATTTAAAGGTAAGAAGTGCACTCCAGTGCAGCTGTTTTTACTTCCGTAAATTATTAGTAAATGACAATTATCTACTTGGTGTTTTGTGTCTTACACTTGCAGTAATGTTTTGCTCTGTGTTCATTTTATAATTTAAGACCAATAATATATTTTTACATGTTTCATAACATTTATAGGTCCTTTCAATGTTCCAACAACATCTCTATTGAAGCTAGCAAATCCATCTGATAAGCGAGTATGCTTCAAAATAAAAACGACCGCCCCAAAACGCTATTGCGTACGTCCTAACGCAGGAATTTTGGAGCCAGGAAATTCAATTTCTATAGCAGGTAGTTGACTTGTATAACTGAGTATTCTGCTGCTATCATTTTGTTAGCTATAAAATTTTGATGTATTAATTGATTAATTATTGATATATAACAGTGGTATTTCAACCTTGCGAGTTAGAACCTTCCGCAAATAAGCACAAATTCATGGTTCAGTCACTCTTTGCACCAGAAGGCGATGTTAATATGGATGCTCTGGTATGGTATCGTATTTTAATGCTACTTTTGAAACTCATTTGTAATTTTTCCACAAACGTTGTGTATGTATAGTGCATAATTGTGTACTTTGTAAAAAATGTAGTGGAAAGATGTGGATGCTACAAAACTGATGGATACCAAGCTTCGATGTGCTTTTGAGATGCCCGTTGATGCTACAAGTCAAAATGATTTAAATGTTGTACAGGAGGAAAAGATGAGTGGATATAAGACAGAGACCGCTGGTGTTAAGTCACGTAAAGTAAGGACAACGGCAAAATCAAAATATACCTAATATTGTTTAGTTTAAAAGCTTAAGAGGGACTAGATATTAATGTTTTATTACCTGGAGATTTAATTCGATTTCAATACTCGTTAACTGCGTATCAATCTGCAGTTAGTTATCTTATTCTGTTTTTAATACTGTTGATTTGGCGGTTGCAATTGAGCAGCTAATCTAAGTAATTGGTTCGTAATTTGGTTCATCAGCAGTAAATTGTTTTCATAGAGCGTTTTTGTGTTTAGTGTTTAAAAATTTGAACAAGAACATGCATTTGTAATGTGTAGATAATAGAAAATAGAGATGCTACTCATTTAGTAATCTTTGTTTGAAGTACTTGGTGTGCTCGTTTGCTTTTCATGATGACACATTTAACAGGCTGAAGAATCTTCCAATTTAATTTGCCCGCCTTACTAATACCACGCTTAATTTAAGTTGACATTTAATTTCGCTCAGTAGCGCTTCAAAAAATATTTTTAAATTTTTTATGCAGAATGATTAAAAATTTAAACTATAAATGGAAGATTGTGCTTTGATTTTTTATGGTTTGCCAAGTTTTGGTTGGGTATTTTTATTTGTAATTTGTTCACGTGTGTTTTATTTATTTTGATTTTAAAAGGGGGAAAGTAGCCTGGACCAACAAAACGCGACTGCTTATTATCATGCAGTTTCATCTCCTCAAGCTTCTGTACGTTAATTTTGATAAGTTGACTGGTTTGTTTATGATTTTTGATACTATTTGGGAAGCTTTTTTGCATTTAGCTGGTGTGATTTTATTTATAGTGACATTCTATAATCCTTTGCCAATTTTTGTACCTCGTTGAAACATCGTTACGATGTATTTATCAGTTAATTTATTACTTATTTTATTACAATACTTTTAACTTGCAGTCCTAACTAGGTCAACATAATTGACAATTTATTGGCTTAAACTAGAGCAGTGAATTCTCTAGAAGCTTGTCAGCTTCTATTATTTAAACTTTAATTTATTTAAGTATTTTAAAATTATGCATTCTTTCATTTTTTCAGGCCGATGATACGCAAGGTTCAGGCGATGCAATTGCCAATATGAAGTTGCAGCAAGAAAACCTTAAACAAGAGAATATGTTTTTAAGGGTATGGTACACTGCTTACTTAAGCATTTTCTATACAGACATGTGATTTACTCTTTAGGATTGCTCTAATAATGTTGAACCTAATTTTTCATAGGGTGAGCTGGAAAGAGTCAAGAAGCAATTGAAACAAAGGGAAGCTGGTGGAAGTATGATGCAAATGGGAACGAATGCAAGTCCTCCAGCTGTCCCAATGCTTTACATTGTCCTTGCATTGTTAGCGGCTCTTGTCGGTCTCATTATGGGAAAATTTATTCTTTAACCTCTCTTCAATAAGTCTCACCTCACACTCGGTTTAAAAGTTTGATAGAAACATGCAACAAAGATATGTCTTTACTCATTCAAGCGTATGTGGATATGGACATCACTTCCTCTTAAATTATATAAGTAAAGCAAACACACCTGTATAGAATTCCTGATTGATTTAAGCATAAGATTAGAACGCTAGCTCGTTCCAGTTATGTGTATGTACATTTAGTTTCTTTTATCATTTATTGCGATACGCTAAAAATTTTGATTTTTTTTTCGTCGGGAGAAACGAACGGTACTGAATTGAATTAACATGAAAAGAATATAATTTGTTTCCAGCTAAAGCCAGATGCATTGATGTATGGTAGGAAAGCTGTTATTTTGATTTCTTTCGTGTAGGTTAGAGTCAACATAAATACGTATGTACACCCTGATGATGAATTATTCATGAAAAATATTCTTGATGAATTTTGATTTTTGTAAATCCTTTATGCCCAAGATAATGTCAGTACGTTAACAAGGTGCGCATAAAATACTGATTTGTGTTGTGTAATATTTTAATGTCTATACCGATGTCAATATTATATACTGTAATATTATGTATCTCTCTGCATTGTAAATGTGCATCATTCTAATAATTCTATGTACTACTTTGCAGGTTTTTGTTTCAAGAAGTAAGCAAAACAGTCATTTAAATAAAACATTGCGACAGTTAGAGTAAATCATCTTGTGTGGATTGGATTTTATTCCGCATCAATAAATTTTGTAAATGTCGTAATTTCTTTATTCCATTTTAATATCTTGCATACAGTACTCAACTTATCTCAAGCCTCACCAGCTAATATTTGCATGATTATGGATACATTGTTGAATAGAGCCGGGATTTTCAATCGGGGTTGGTTAAGTAATAATAGAATTATAATGCAGACCAGCTTCAGCGTATCTTAAATGAAACTATCCATCTACTCCTAGCTTAAATGTTCGCGTTGTCGACGTAATTGCATTATAAATGAAGGTATTATCCAACGGAACATACTGACTTGTAACTATTTTGATTGCTTCCTGAGCAGCGCATCCACCTGTTAATGCACATAAAAATAAAAAACATTTAGCAACTAACTATGTAGTAAGATTTTTTATACTATAGTACTGTAAACAATGAAATGGAATCAAAAGAAAGTATATATTTGTAGTCACTAAAATGACCAAATTGAAATTTCAAATTCAAGACATCAAAAGAGTACATCACATACCAACAAATGCTGCTACAGAAGGTATTTCCGCAGCACCGTAACGGCAAATTTCTTGAATCCAATCCTCCTTTGCTAACAAGGAAGTATTCCATTCGTTTAGCAATCTCGTAAGTGAAGTCTATTTTGTACATAAAATGAAAATTCCATGATAATCTATGATAGGCAAGCTGCAAGCTAAACCCATTTAATTGTGTATCTTGGTTTTATGTCTAATTTTGTTAGTTTTAACAAACTCTTTCAAACCTTAAATGTGGACATGTCCGAGTCCGCATCGGTGACACCTGGATACGTACTGTACTCGTTGTGAAACCGAAGATATCCACGAAGTATTACGTAACACATCAATTCTGAATCATATTCTTCTGTGTTTTGAGCTGTAGTAAAAAGATTTAATAAAAAACTTTGTCGTTTGGAAAGTTGAAAATCAATGAAATCATTTATGCATGTCCCTTAGAAAATACGATGACTAGGAAAGGAAGAAATCACGAAAAACACTAAATAGGATACGCTAGATCCTGAGTTGTTTAGTATCACAAACTTACTCCGGCATGCGGCATTGAAGTTACGATTCTTTGTTCAGTGCATTATGCATTCTTTTTTAACATAAAAGGTACGCAAAGCTACTTCATCAATGAAGTACATACCTCCATACCTCAAGTCCATACTAAAAACAAATAATTATTTATATGACTTTGCATACCTAATTCTGTTAGCACGTAGTTTGGGCTTGATTCCAATTCTTCGGACATAGGATACCCTCTGATTAACCTTAAGTTGTGACTCTCCTTGCAGAATAATCGGACATCTTCCAAAGTGAGACTTAGTCCCGTTTTGCTGGACTGTTTCATAATTTGACAAGCCTTATCAAAAATTTCGTTTGCATCCTTAGAGGCTTTGTCTCGATATCTAAAATTGTAACATGGACACAAAAGCGGTTAATTGGGAGTGAATTTGCTTTGAAGTGGCTCTCTAAAGCAAACCAATGTATTGTATTGTAGCTTATTCTGAATAAAAATCAAATACAAAAATTGTTCAATGTTAACCTTCAAGCGTACTAGTATGAAGTAAAATGAAACTCTTTAAACTTTAAATCATAGTACCATTGGTAATTAGTATATATCATTGCATAACTACTAACAAGTAACAACTAACCTCTGGTTTGGAAATCTTGCTGTCCTCTAAAATAAGCTTTACTTCGCTCGGGGTTGTTGTTTTTGCTAGGGCGGTGTTCACAGCTTTAACGGCTTCGTCGAATGAATCATCGCCGTCATTTAATTCCACACTCATCATATCTAGATTGAATGTTGAATAAAATTCAAATACAAACAAAGAATTAGCAAACAACAATAAGGCAGGCTGTTCATTAAACACAGATATAGTTTAAAGAAAAATACAATAATGGGTATGATAGTATGACTCTTTATTTACACTTCTTCAGGTAACTCTTAAATTCATTTTTTTGTTTGCTAGTTGTGGGATATCGATCTAAGACGGGAATGTCTGAGGCGTTGCCATTTCCATTTTGAGAATCCTGCCGTAGGTATAATTGTAGCCCTTTATATAATAACACCAACCATGGTGCCTTTTGCGCGTGATCTCGGCAGTTTACGGTGATGGCATCCATGTGCGAGACCAGCTCTAAAAAAGGTGCATCTAATCGGAGATCAACTTTAGGATTATCAGGGTGAGATTCTATGATCGTGTGCTCATTTAACTGGATACGCATCCATCCCAAGAAGCCAGTTGTCTGCACACTGATAAAGGGTACTTTATGATCCCATAATGTTTTTGACAAAGCGATCAGGACCCTACACATTACCGCAAACCGCATACATTATTATTATGATCACTAACCAGCAGAAAAACTATATTAATTTTATACATACAATTTTTAAAGCCATTAACCTTTCACTGAGATTACAACCAATTACAATTGAAAATCGATTGAAGAATCCTGGATTGGTATTTAGCAAACTATCTGGGTGATCTGAAATAGCTTCTCCGGATACATCAGAATTCATTTCCAGGAGTAATCGTAGAGTGCATTCTGCTCTTGACTTCCCAAAGGACTCCACATCCAAAAAGAAGCTGCAAAAATATTATACAATTAGAATTAGGTACTATGTATGTATGATATATGATTTACAGCTACTTCTTTTTTCTCTTATTCTTTCTCTCAAAATTATCCACATTCGATTCATTCATTCCGTTCACCAGTTATCACTAAACCAAACACTAATTGTCAATTCTTATACAAAATTTATTCAGATCAAGTTGATTTGACCAACTCACTTGCAACCGATGTCTTCCTGTGTTACTTTATGGCCATCTACGATTACGAAACTTCCACATCCTGGCAAAATCAAGGACTTCAGAATCTCCGTGCCCGTGGCGTTTGCATTTATAAGACATATTTGACTTTTTTCCAGTTTGTTTTGGCCATGGTCTCCCCAAAGTCTATTTGTAATTATAATCAATAACAAATTAACAACAATCAGAAATTATACAACCAACAAACTAATAATGACTTTAAATTACTTTCCAACGCTCGATTTATTTAAAACCTTAAACACTCACCTTAATTGTCTGTCGTATTTCTTAGTTTTCTCTGAAATTTCTGGTGACTTTGGACTGGGGCTGGCGGATGTCATACTGTCACTTCTCTTTTAGAGTTGCAGAATTAACTTTAACAATTAAATTCTTTTCCAGGGCAAGCAGCAGTTATAGTAGTTATAATGTAAGACAATGCCTCCAAGTTGAAAAAATGGACATTACCACTCAACGAATCACAACCAATTTAATTTAACTTGTCTGCAGTGTCACTTTTAATCCTGCCGAAATCATTAATGGTTAAAACTAAAAAAAACAATTATCGAAATCGAAATCACCTACTAACTCCGGAGTCCGGATTTACGATTTTCTGTACTGATTTTCAGATTTTGGCATAGAAAAAGGTGACAATCCAAAAGAAGAATGATAAAATCAATGCTATTATTGTTTGTATAGCCGGATATTCCATTTTCCCTCCGTTCTCACGACAGCAGTGCACTCAATGGAGGGTAAGTACTACGTAGTGAACTACAGGCAGAAGCTATTTTTTGGCATTATATTCAGACAGGGCGACTGGAAACGGAACCAAAACCAAACCAATAATAGAGAAAATGTCTAATCTTTTCATCATCGCTGCTTTTTTACTCTCTCAAATTGTGATTTTTGCACTGCCAAAGTGCCAACAAAAACGCTGAAACCCAAATGAGTAATAAACAAGCTTAGCTTATGAATTATGAACAATACCTAATCAGATTATCGGTTTCCTAAATGTTTTATTATCATTCCGTTTTATCCATGAAGTTGTTTTTATTAAGGCATCTATTAATTATTGGGAAAAAATCTTTTGATTAAGTCCGCACACAAATTACAAGCCAATAATGCCTGATGGAATAGGTAATATTCTGCAAAAGTAAAAATTTGCCTTCTGCATTCCCCTGTGTGGAAAAAATGCATACATTTCTCAGGTTGCCCCACATGTAAACAAAAGACACTGAAATTCATGATATCGACAGTGACAAAAAGTCAACAAAGATGGCTGTCTAGATAAGTCTGAAATTTTCAAACGGAAATTGACGACTTCTACTTTGAACACCGAGCCCATTTTTTAAACTTTAGATCAAAATTCACTCCAGTTGAAGTTCCGAGCAGCAAGTTAGCAAGTTGCATGGGAAAATGCGAAATATGAGAAAATTGGATGCATGAATGAATATTTTAATTGCTGCAACAATTATTGAGATGCCTCTTATGCTTGTCGAGATTTTGGCTATGACCAATGTGGCATAAGTCCACCGTCAACCTTGTAGATGTTGTGCTTCAATGCTGTATTGCATAGTAATAATTTGCGCATTAGCCATCTGTAATTATTTGAGACTCAAATTTTGAGTAGTATTCTAAGTGCTTTTATTATTCAATGCTTTTGACAAGTACAATATTATATATAGCGCAACAGCAAAGTTATATTATTATGGAGAACTACCACAGCGCAGTTAGTACTATTTTTATAATTTTTATATAGTTAGTATTATTTTTGGCAATTTTGATTTTATGCGTCCCTCTACTCCCTCTTAATTAGTAGTCCTTAATTAAGCTTCATTCAGCAGATAATTGTATATATTTGTTCCACTATACCCGATAATTACTGAAGTCGAAGTCACCCATATGATCTTTTAACTTTACATTCCTATTACTGTACATAAATCATAATGTGAGATGTATTGTATGCAGTTCATCTCATGCCATCTTCCAGTCCTGTTTTCTTATTAGCTTACTCATTTTATGTGCAATTTTAATGTACCGAATTAAACTACCTAACTCACATTTCACAATGACACAGTCCAACAAAGCTTTGGAAATCAAAACGTGGGTGTCTTGCTGTTCTTCTTACCAGGCGAAACGGATCTTCATTAATGAGCGGACATTTTTGCCTGTATCTAAAAAAGTACACAGACACTCAAATAGTAGAGATAAGCGATATAAATAATTACAATTTGTAGACAGCAATATTTTTGTTTTCACTTTCTTAATGTAAACGTGAAGCTCATATGTTGCGCAACTTTTATTTTATGAACCCTATCCCATCGAGTGCATAAGCATATACCGTAATCATAAGCAATAAGATCACCTGGATGCTGGACCGAGTGCCACTCTAAAAAACAATGCATGAAATTCTTTTACAGCTACTAATTATAGCACCCCATTAATTTCATTACTTTTTTACAAAATTTACAGACTCTCTAATCTTAATTTATTTCTAGCTTTATATTAATCTTTTTCTGGTTCTTAATCCCAGTTAATGGGTCCAAAGAATTTATCCTTTCCCGTTTTGTTATGAATTATTACTATTATTTTTACTAGCCTTGCCATAACTATTGTTATCGATTGTCTAGTTCACTTCGCAATTCCAATCCATCAAACAGCGAAACGATTTATATGTATGCAATTTAGTAGGTTTGACAAGTTTTTCCTATGAAGATATTTTCCATTTTAAAGCCAAACCTGTTGTTGTTACGGAGTACGCATTCACAAATTATAATTGCTTCGCCACTGTTTTCATTAGTTCGTAAAGTTAGTTTAGTTCTAATAAAATCAGATCATTAATGAACCAACAAGTTCCGAGATTTTTGGTTACAAGTTAGAACGTAAATTAATTATTTGTGTAGTCATCATCCGCACCACCACCATATCCACCATCATCACTCGCGATTAGTTTTTCTTCCAATCACTCAGATATATAAAAATCCAGAGTCGACAGAGACGACCGTTGTAGTCATCATATCCAGAGACTAAAAAACTTTGAATTTGAAAGCTTCAACTTTTGAACAATAAAATCCCAACTTTTTTTAAGCGTAGTTCACTAGAAAAAGGCCAACTACGCAGTGTTTCATTTATATTCCTTTTGCAAAACTTTTCACTTTCGTCAGCATCATTGTGAAAGCTTTTACTTCCCTGTTTTTTCTAGTAAGCACAGGCTTTGTGAAAAATGGAGAGGGCAGCATAAAAATAGAAAAAAACATATAATGCATACTGACAAGGTAGTTTATTACAGAGAAGTGGAACTAGTGATCTGCTGTGTGGATGGGTTATGCATCCTTTTTTATTATGCCTCTAAAGCTTTCAATTGATTCTCTTGTTCACTGGTGAAATTTAACTCACAGTTTGGGAAGCCAAAGGTATACACATTTTATGTCCGCCGACAGCATTCCTATAAATATTATAATGCTCATATTACACACATAAACATTTACCTACTACCTACCTATAAGTCTCGAAGCTCACTTTCTCCATTTGCGGCATATTTGCAAAGTCTGCCTGGTAAGTCAACAGAAAACACCTTTCACATGTTGCATTTACCAATATGAAAGAAAGTACGGAAGCGGAAGTGTTTTCGTACGATTGTTTTTGTGATAAGGGGCTTCTCTGGATTTGTACGTAGGTACTACGTAGTGGATGCGATTGAAACAAAAATTACCGAGGTTACCGAGATATTTTCAAAATGTCAGTTTCAAAAAGTATCGGAACTATCACAAAACTTATGAGACTCAGTGTTTTACTCAATTTCT